>JAANSM010004403.1:0-11383 GCA_036850725.1 Orchesella villosa
TTTTTATAGAGAAAAATTCAAAAAATCAAACCTGAACACAGTGGCATTTTAAAGCCGTTTCTTTTCGCAAATTAATTTGCAAAGGAGGATGATGATGACTTATTTTTTCACGAAGAAAATTGCAATCCCCCAAAGAATTGAGGATGAAGGAAGTAACGCAAATAAATAATAATTTAAAAATCAATTCGCGTCGAAGTTTTTTTTTGATTTGACGTTAATTTCCAAACTTTTTTTCTTGTTTCGAGATTTATTTTAGGTGCCAATCCCAAAACTTTCGAATGAACACATCTTGATCATCATGATTGTAATCATGTCAAAGTCACACTTTTTTCCCCTTCAAAGAGTTTCCCACAAAGATAACAACTTAACCACCACATTCCACATATTATATTTATTTTTTGCACAAAATTATGAGCAAAACCACACCACCTCCCCAAAAGTAAACTTGAGCTGAAATTGGTGTTGATATTGATGAACTTTTTTTTTCGCAGGATCTCAAACGTCAAGTGAGCAACTATTATTTCAAGCACTTGTCTAAATTAGCTTCGTTTCGTGCTTGCTTTTCTCCCTATCATCTATATACTCTGATGCTCCTTAACGTTGAGTGGTTTTGGTTTCTTTTGGATATGATGTGATGTAATGTAATGTAATGTGTGATGTGATATTTTAGGGTTAACTTTAATTTACAGCAGATTCAACATTACATTCCTTCCATTCTCCACAACGCAACCACACAGAATATGAGTAGAACATAATGATGTTGAGAATGAGAGAGATTCTATTGTGATCTTTGGCTTTTTGGCTGCTCCTAGTTTTTTTTTGGGAAGCTATTGCGAGTCCTACTACACAATTCCCACAAATAATGTACGAGAGACTCTTTTATATTTTAGGGAGTTGTACTCTACTTCTTCCCTTTTGCCAACTCTTGTGTTTGATCACATAATAAAAAATAAGGCTTACACATTTCTTACACCATCACAACTCACGTTATATGCATATATACATATGGATTTCTATATATATGAAACTGTTATGCTGGTTTCAATGCTGGTGATAATGGTGATATGATATGATGATAAAAAGTATTATATATGAGAGAGAGCAACAGAAACTACTCCTACCTATACTCCTACAATATTGTATTCTGTATGTATTGTGTGTAGAGTGAAATTCATATGTATTTTTTTTGGATCGATTCTTCTCTCTCTAGCACTAGCTCTCTGGTCTCTCTCTCTGGTGGTGTTGGTTCTGGAGTGGAGTTGATGTTGATGGTGGTGGATTTCTGTTGCTGGCAATGGTTTCAGGAGCAGCAGAAAGCTAGAAAAAAGGAAAACGAGGAGTTAGTGTAATGTTATATGGAAAGAGAGAGAGAGAGAGAGACTGTGTGGGAAAGATTGTATCGATCGAAGCAAAGAGCTCTTGTTCATGATGGTCATGATGATGATGATGATAGGATAACATAAGGATATATAGTAGAGGCTAGATCTATTGTGTGTTAAGCATATACACCTGTACTTTGCTTGGGCTTGTGCATGTGGCATATGTGAGAACAAGTGTAGAGCTAAAAAGCTTTCCGTTTTCAGACGACGACATGGAGAGGAGAGATATATATATTGCTGCTATGTACTGTGAATTGTGTTTGCGTAGCAGACGAAAAAGGTAGAAGGTAGAATAGAGTTAAGCTAGAGGAGATGACTGACTGAAACTCTAAAGTTGAGTACAGGTTGAGAGTTGAGTTGAAGTTGAAGCTTGGATTGCATTTGCTACTCATATAATATAATACCTAGGCTAGCCTATACCGTGGGAAAATAGCTATATAAGAAAACTTTATATGAATACTTATAAGAGGTTCTTCTCTTCTCTTCTGGTTTTGGCTTCTGCTAGCTCTCTTAGCTCTTCTATTCCATTCGCATTCGTTACTCATACTCCACTCTCTGCACTGCAATGTAATTATATGGGAAGAAGACAAGCATGAAAAAGAAAAGTACAATATGGGTTATGTTATATCTCCTTGTTATGTCTATGTAAGCTTCTTTACTTTATGTCGTTGTAGTTCTAGTTGTAGATTGTCCTGCTTTATACTTTTCTTGCTGGAGACTGGAGAGCAAAATTCTTACTAGTATGTTCATGTCCTGTTCTTGTTCCTTGTTCTCTTTTTTTGCGTGTCTATAATATTATGCTGTGTGTGTGCTTGGCTCTGCTTTTACTTGTACTGAGCTTCACAGTTCACGTTCTTCACACACTTCTTCTTTCTCTCCACAACATTGATTATTACTTTTGGCCATATAGGACATCCTTGCGCAGTAAAGAAAAACTTGTGTGCTTTCTCGACAAAATCATGATGATGGGCATGGGAAATAAGGGCTAAAAGAGAGGAGTTACAGAGAAAGAGAGAGAGAAATGTTGTTTTTTCAGGGAAAGGAAGTAGGTGGTAGGTAGGTGAGAGCTCTTTTGCAAACAACAAACAACCTTTTTCTTTGTAACGACATGGAATTATGGAAGAATGCTGGGAATGTTGATGTGATGTTATGTGATGATCTGGATAGGGAATATTATTGGGCTTTGGCTCAGAGATGGAATCTGGAATTTGGATCACAAAGCTCTCAATCTAAACCAAGTCAAAGCAAACATAGCCATAAGAATTTCCTGCTAATTTACTCTCCCCTCTTTTCTCGTTCTCTCCTTTTTCTCTGTGATCTCAAGTGAGATGGGAGAAAGGGAGTTGTTGTTTGTCCTGTTTTTTCTTCATCTGATTTGGAGATTTTCTTTATTGGAATGCACAAGGGAAAAGAGGAAATGTTTGAAGTTGGAAATTTGGAATTGGGCCGGTTGTTAGATGAGAGTGAGTGAGTGGGTTTCTTTTGACGTTGGAGAATTGTTGGATGTTTTGACTAATGAAAGGATGAAGGAAAATGGGAGTTCTGGAGAAGGAGTGAAGGAGTTGAGAGCCAAAATGTGGATGTAGATTTGAGATGTAAAGATAGAAAACTAGAAGAGGAAGCAAACAACGTTATATATTTATGTTCCGGGAGTAATGAGCAATGTTCCAAGAAATGTAAAGGGAAATGAGATATTTTATTCTAGGAATGAGGAAGAAAAGGGGAAGCATTACAATTTACAATGATTGTGATTGTAGTCTTTGAGAGCTTCAAAAGCAAATAATTAATATCCGGTGATTCAACATCCGACCTTCTACTCGAGATTTATTAGGGCTCAGGCGTATTGTAAGGAAATGATGAAAAATGTGACGACCATTACAGAAACCTAGAAAATTAGAGGGGATTTTTTTTCTCGTAAAAAAGTCAAAAGTCAAAGAGAAAAGTTGAAAGCGTATGGCGTATAGCAAACATACCTGGCCTAGAAAAGCATAGTCAATATGATAAAATCCAGCCGAGCCCACGCCAATAGTTGCCTCTGAGACTTCCTGTAGCAGAAACTTGATCTCTTTCCGGCTTCTCTTGTATATTTGCCAATTATCCTCATCTCTTTCCCCATCTCCTTTCAGAATCCACTGGCGGAACGAGTGCATCTACACACACATAAAACGAAGAAAAAAGGTGGAAGAAAAAATAATTTAATAGGGAAACGGAAAACCCATTAATTGGCTAATTTTTCTTTACCTTCCGAAACGACTCAGCCGACAAGGTGATTACTACACCGTCATAAAACATGAAGAAAATCATGTGAGCTTTAACAAACCAATCCTTAGTTCGAAGTGCCTTGTCCAAATCTGTCGCTAGCCAAACCGTAATATCCAAAATGTACCAATAGCAAAGAAGGTACCAAACGGCGTTAATGGAATCACAGAGTCTTCTCAATGTATTAAACTGCCTGTGAATTTCTAACATCTTTTTTTCATCATTTCTTTTCGAAACTAAGATAACTTTCTCAAAATTTTTGACACTACACCAAATTGTGATGCAACAAAGACCAAAGCCACTTATAATTATTCTAGTTTGCATATCATGCGAGCCGTTTATAAAAACTTGGAGAATTCCTAGTATCGTTTCACCTGGGGTAATGTCAGACAAAAGAGGACGGACTTGGGATAATGTTAAGTTGTCGTGGAGGAAAAACACGTATTTTGCACGAGCCACGTAAGATCTCAGTAACCAAGATGGGGACCAGTCGGAAGCGAGCATGACGTCGAAACCGATGAGAGGACTGATAAAACCCATGATGAGCCAGATTAAATGGGCTAAAATGACGAGGATCCATCTCTCCCGGTATTTATAAGGATTATAGAGCAAAGGACAGTGGCTAATGGTTTGGATCATTTTTTGAAACTCGGAAAATTTAAAAAAGAGTGTTCTGTAGAAAATTAAATCGAGAAAGAAATGAGTCCAGGAGTGGACAAGGTTGAAATAGTAGATTGTTGGGTGCTTTCCAGTTGTTTGCCAGTTTTGCCGGATGACGGTTTGCCGGTAAATTATGGCAAATGTCCAGGAAAGAAAGCATAAGCACTGTAAAAAATAATGGGAATTTATGTGATTTTTTTCTGATTTTTTACGTTATGTTGTATGCTATAATAGAAATATTTATTCAATCAAAAATTGTTATAAAACCTTTTGAAATAGATTTGTTTTCAGAAGATAATTCCCATTTTGGTCGTCATAATGGGGGTAAAATGGAATTGTGCAAAGAAAGTATCCGGTTTTTAGGTAGTAATGGAAAAAGTGAAAGTTACATTTCTTCTCTTCTCGTAAAAAGTTCAAGTTGGTTTCTGGGAATTGGCTTTGGAACTTCAGTTTTGTTTCTATTTGGTGAGATGTAAGGTCGTTGCTGTTGGTTAAAGGAAAATATTTTTGGAATTTTCTGCTTTTCCATTTTGGTAACAACCTAAACGCTTTCATAAGGAAAGAAGAAACTTTTTTTGTTGAGGTGAAATATAACGGATTGGTACTGTGGAAAAATGACGAGTTTGGGTAATCAATATAAATATATATGAGCCACCAATGCTTTCAAGTTACACACATGTCATTATTTTCTTTCTAAACATTTCGTTTATTATCATTCTTAAAAATTGTGAATAAAGGCTGCAATTATGTCATTTTATTGAATGGCATTGAAACTACGCCATCAGATAATTTTGTCTATACATTAACTTCTACAAAGAAATAAACATGAAGACAATTTTCCAGTTTGGAATGAATAGGTTGTAGTTGTAGGTTAGGTATTCACTAAACTCTAAACAATTTGATATCACGTGCGGGTTTGTGTTAGCAGGTTATTTGGATGCGTGTATTTCGCTTTTAAACTCACGTGAATTGAACATGCTAAAATTTGTTTTCGTTGTGAATAATCCTGTCTTATAGATTGTAGCATTTGTTGCACACAATTTTGCTAGCCTAGGTCTAAGCTTGCTGCTACTGGTTGCGTGCAACTTATATTCCTTTCATCTTTTCTAAACAATTTTAAATTTACAAATGAGTTTCTATTGCAAAAACTAAAAATGAAAAAGGCATAAATTATTGTGACGGCGTAATGCTGTTACAATCCACAAAGTTTTTACAAAAAGCTGAGTCAGCCAGCTTGGTACAAAATATCAAGTATTTCAGACTTAAATGACGAGTATATCTAATCTGATGAATTCAATTAATAGAAGCTGCATATATTGAGGTCGATGTTGGAATGAGATATTGACGCTGCAATAATGTGTATGAAATGTATGAAAAGGTTGTTAAATGTGATATTTTGTAGGAAAATCAAGTTGGAATGATTAATTATTAATGAATTGATATTAAAGTTAAGCATTTTCGAATGATTTATTCTTTAAAATTCCATCTAGTTACGAAACAAACTTGCTTCCAGTTCCGATTCCACTCCATCCAGCTAAAAGTTAATAAAAAATAAGAGCATCTGGATTGCGGTAAGAGCGTATAGCATGATGCAACGAAAACATAATTTGATATTCTGAGATTTTTTTGTGGCGAGTTTTGCCGTATTTATCTACAATCAATTAAATACCATGTGAATTCTCAGTTGCTCTTATCTGATAAGGAAAGAAAAATGAGCAAAGCAACAGTCTCAGGTTGGGATTTCGCTCACATTTATAGTAGAAAAAACTGTTGTTTCATATTTTGTGCATTTGATTCCTCTAACTTTTCAATTCGCTCACTTTTGACTTGATCTGACAATGAAGCTTTTAAATCTGTATAAAATTACATAGACCTATAAAATAGATTTAATGATCACGTTGTTAAAACTTGTGTTGCCGAACAACATTCCATTACAATGAAACCTCAACCAGAACCATACAATCAATTCTGACTCATGTTTACTGCTGTCCAATCCAATATCCAGTCAAAATCAAGGCCAAATGAAATCGTTCACTTATAACTCTTTTCTTATTCTTTTCCTTTGAAGTAAAACTGGATTTTATGGAGTCTGGCACTTTGTTTCATCATCATGATACCATTTTCTTTTCAACATAAGACAGCTTGAATTCGGTAATTAAATCTTGCGTCACATATGCAGTATATTTTTTTGTAATTTTATGCTACCTCTCGAATTCAACACATTTGAGAGGCACTCTTCACTAGTAGTTTGACCAGCACAGACTCAGGAACCCCTCGAAAAGTAATCCAGTGAGATGAAATATTCCTTTATTTTTGTGTGCTCACTCTTTGTACTGAAAAGTACATTAGGGTTTTTGCACGGAATCCGAATTCCGGATGAAATCAAAGAGAAAATTGTTGAGCACCTTGACCCTGCAGTAGATATCAAACAAGGGACAATACAAGGAAGTGCTGAGTTGTCCAGAAATGGGAGAGTTTTTCTTTCTTTTAAGGGGATCCCTTATGGAAAAATTCTACGACGATTTAATGTAAGTACCTGATTTTTCCCCTAAATAAACATGTAAAAATCATGTCAAATCTTAAAAGTATTCATTAATTTATTAAATCTTATTCGTAAAATTAAAATAGGATGCCCAACCTGCAGATAGTTGGAAGGGAATTCGGAGTGCGAAAGCATTTGGACCTATTTGTGCACAAGTCAATGTCTTATCAAAAACTTTTTATGGGTCGGAAGACTGCTTATCCTTAAACGTATTCGTTCCAAAGGTAGATATTTAATATAAGGAACAAAGATTCCCTTTAAACCCCAATTTTTTCCCCAGTACTCTCAGTATTTTTTAAATAAATAATCATTTTTTTTAGACTGAATCGAAATCTGAAGAAAGTTTACCCGTTCTTGTTTGGATTTATGGGGGTGTTTTCCTCATGGGAGAATCAAAAATTTACCAACCCAACTATATTATGGATGAAGATGTGATTCTCGTCACCCTCAATTATCGTGTAGCTTCCTTTGGTATGCAGCTAAAGCTTAAAAAATTATGTTTCATGTTTTATATTAATAATTACATTCAATTAATTAAAAATTCATTTCAATTTCTTGCAACTTATTTTTTTATTTCCAGGTTTTCTAAACGCTGGAATAAAAGGGGCATCTGGAAATCAAGGCCTGAAAGATATGGTCCTTGCGTTAAAATGGATTCAAGAAAATATTGCAGTTTTTGGGGGTGATGTAAACAAAGTCACAATTTTTGGGGAGTCCGCCGGAGGAGCTGCAGTCTCCCACCTGGTTGCATCTCCAATGTCGAAAGGTAAGAGTTTAGTATTACATTTTTGCGAATCTTTTTTTACGCTTGAATATTAAGTTTTTTGGGTTGAATATTTGGACCTTCTTTTTCTTGTAAGGTTTGTTCCATGCTGCAATTTCTCAAAGCGGTGTAGCAACAATAGGCTGGGCATTGTATCCCGATCCAGAGTTTGACGAGCCTAAAAAACTTGCTCAAGCAGTTGACTGCCCAACAAGCAACCTCGAGTACATGGTAGATTGTTTACGAAAAGTAAAACCTGAAATTCTCGCAGAGGCCACTGACTTTAGGGACTCGGTTGTAAGATGCATACTTAATAAGCATGAATTATAAATTAATAATTGAAACTGCGTGTCTCTGTAAATTTACATGCTAAAATCTGTAATTAACCTTAATTGACAGTGGTTTCAGCGCATGAAAACTCCAGTAATGGCTCCAGGGATTGAATATTACATGGGAGATGGAAATCACACTGTATTTTTATCTAAAACTACGGAAGCAATTTTTGATGAGGGAACATTTAATAAGGTCCCGTTCTTGATAGGCGTAACGTCTCATGAAGGCCTAGCTCTTCACGCTGCACGTAAGAACTCAAGAAAAAACTTCTGAAATTACTGAAAATTTGTATTAATTTTTAACATTTTTGATTTTAAATATATAGCAATCGTATTGAGTCCAAGTAATACGAAGAAAGTTAATGAGCAATGGGGGCGTGTTGCCCCTGAAGCCCTTTTCTATTGGAATCTAGCCTTGGATCCATGCAGAGTTTCTACTAAGTTGAGAAATGCTTATTTTCAAGATCGAGAAATAAACACGGAAAATGTAGATGATCTCCGTCAACTCTATTCAGACATGGGATTTGAGTATCCAGCTAGAAAAGTTGGGATCAAACATGCTAGATTTGCTCCAGTTTACTTTTATAATTTTACAAGAAATGTGAAAAGGAGCTTTGTCGATTTGTACGGTTGGAAAGCAAAGAATGTGGAAGCGAAGCCGCCAACACATGGAGACGACATGCAATTTCTTTTCAATGGACTTCGGTTATGGCCTGATATCAAGAAAGAGATGGCAGATTATGAGTTTTCTACCAATTATGTGAAGTTATGGACATCGTTTGCGAAAACTGGAAAGCCATCTCATATTTGGGGATCTCAGATTGAGGCTAATACTACTATATTACCTGTGAATGCTACCGCTGAAAGACATGACTGGCTTCTTATTGATAATGAACTTGGAGTTCAAACGGAAACTGAGGATTTCTTGGAAAGAATGAGAGTGTTGGATGAAATTTGTAGAGTTGATTTTGACTATTGCTCCTCGTTGAACATGAAATGATGGAGAAGTCAATAATATAATGGGTTCAATAAATTTCGCGATTTGCACCATGATTTCAACATCCTTCTTTGCTTCACGTTTTTATTGTCATTGGCGCATAATGACGACATGAGTAAGTAGTTGGTAAAAAGTGCTCCATTTCAATCCTACATATTGTTTGTCTACTTTTGAGAGCCCTCGCCAATTGTATAAATGCCTCACGCGCATATTTAACATTTCGCATTCTGTACACTGATGATTGAGTTGCCTCTAGCCACTGCTTCTAGTCCCAGTAGCCGATGGGAAAATGGAATAATATTCAGGGTGAAAGTGGACATGTTTAATGATGATATTCGTATCTCTCAAGTTTTTGAATGATTAAAACGGTTTTTTACTCAAATTTAAAATTACTTTAACTACTGTTCCCATCGACATTCCAGAAAAAAGCGATTTCACTTCGTCCAAGATCAGACTCACAAGGGAAACTGGTGGAAAACAGTTTCTGGAGTTTCAAAAAATCCATAAATTAATTTTCAGCGATGGTGCTCGTGAGCAAGATAATTTTAATTGGGTTAGCAGCAAAGAAGTATCAGTTGATCGATATGTTATACAGGTTTTGAATAGGAAATTGATCAATATTTGTAACACAAGCAATATGTTCCGGTTGTTTGATGCAGCAGAGCAAAACGGGTGGACTAAAGCGATGGTACGGGTTTCAGAATTTATTAAGGAGTAAGTGTTAAAAAATGACGTTTTCGATTATTATTTTAATTCTATATAATCATAAAAATATACTGTTCGTCGACAATATTTTATTTGCAACTTCTCTAATGTCTAATAACTATATGAAATTTATCTGTCAAAGATTTAATTTGATTTCCACGAATCCATTGATTTCTTAGGAGATATACATGTTGAAGTGTATGTAGAAGCTTGCTAATAGTCCGAACAAATATTTCATATCCTGATATGTTATGAAGGTTTACAAAAATATTGGAATACATTTCAGCATGATATTGAATCAAAGCTCATTCTGTCAGAAAAAGGATATGTGGTATACTACCTAATACAATTGAGGCTGCTATGATAATGCATAAATTTCTTTATAATACGCCGGGGAAAAACACATGGACACAAATTATTATCTTTAATTGCAAAATTGAATTCAAATTCTGTATGCTTTTGAAAATTTCATATAAAATATTGAAACAATCACATCAATTTCTGGAGTTTATTATCTTTAATAAACTAACGTGACGTAAAGCTCAGCTACAGAAAACATCATTGTCTCTTGAAATTTTAATAAAAAGGGGTTAATGATTCGAGGTACTAATATACAATCATATAAGTAAGCCCAATGTGCCCACTGTAAGGAAAATTATTTTTCTCAGAAAACAAACTGAATCTCATATTGCTACGTTCGTTATCAACTTTGTGTGCGTATGGCATACTTGATACTAGATTTAACTTCCTCATGAAATTCTGTTTTAGAAGGTACTTCTAGTTATGCATTATGTTATTTTCGTACTGTTAAGTCCCTTCTGGACTGCAATGTGAAATATTATAATTTTACCTTTTTGTAAGAGTCAATGGCTTGACTCTTGAGCTACGATTTTTACCTCGACTCTTTGTCTCTTATATGATTTGTATAATTCACAATTATGCTAATGCTTAAGCCTACATGACAAGAGTTCACTTTAATACGAATATTGTCCTTAATGCATTGATGAGTTTAATGTCCTCTCGTGATGAGTCTTCTACTCATCCCAACTATTTATACCTCTGTAAAAATTACTACAAACTCTCTCTTCCATTGCCCACGACAGAGATAAGACCAGTAAATTTGACTTGTACAACTATACACCTTCCTTGCCTGTCTGCATACTTCAGTTCCCATGAAACACATTATCCATACTCCTTAGAAATTAGAACTAAAATAATAAGCTACAGTTCATGATAAAACACGTACCAAGACTGTCTTGGTACATCCTATCTCCTTCCGATCCCTTTTTCAAGTATTATTCTCCGTGCATACGTATAAAAACCAAAGAATTTGTAGTCTAGATATCAGTCCTCGGCTAGATTGTTTCTGATGCAGTCGTCGAGTCCAAGTACTTGGGCGTAGCATAAACAGCCGTGGTCGGTAAGTATTCATCGTAGCTCGTATATTAACATTAGGTACTGATATATATTTGTTCACAATTTGAGCATGGAGACTTGAGGTTGATGTATTTTTACATGCACTTTAAATGTAAATGTTTTTTATTTTGTATTGTAAATGTAGGGTTGAACGCTGAAGACCTCCAAAGACTCATAAGACTCAGCGTTGATTCTTCAAGGTCTAGGGATGACTTCTTTGGATTTCAACAATGCCAGTCCTGCAGCAGTCAATGCCTGGACGTTTCCAGCAATAAGGTTGATATCCTATTTCATAACATACATACATAATCATTGTATTGCTCGATCTTT
>JAANSM010004404.1:0-11383 GCA_036850725.1 Orchesella villosa
GAAAGAAAATCGGACAAACAGTGAGACATGATAATTTCAAATCATCTATTTCCTCCTGAACTTTGAGGGGATGGATTAGATACCAGTATAATTTGTTGTGGGACATGAAATTCAACACGTATATAAGTATATATACTTACCTATCAAGTACTTAACAAAATATAAAGGGGTTTGTCTGTGCAAACCACTCCAAAATGTATATATATTTAGACAATTTAATTTACATCACTATTAGAGCCATGTATATATATACATACCTTCTAAGAACTGGAATATTCTCCACACGTGCGCTCATTTACATTTAAAGACATTTTTACATGCAATTTCCAATAAATATACTAAAGTATATTGAGACTAAGCCTTGAGAAATACAAGACGGATTTTTTTAGACTGTAATGACAACCATGTCTACTGGGAAAAAAGTCCAGGCTTCAGGTTTTAACATGCTATGAAGAAATTGTCTACGCCTGAAATCGAATACTTGCATGACAAAATTGAAAGTTGAAGAAGGGCTCAGTTTATCCTAATAAAAATGACAGAGATTAGAAAAACTAATGCAGCAAACCCTTTTCTCGGGGCATTATGCAACTTTTCGTGATAAAATGATGAAAGCTGGCTGAAATTGGATCGCTGAGCCTAGTTTCCTTGGGAATTGGGCTGTGGGTTAGAGTGGATGCTTAAATTTATGCACAACATGACATGCTATTTGTGTTCTTTCTTCCTTGGCCTTGTATATTCGTGGAGTTCTGATAAGTGGAGGATGTTTAACGGTAATAGTAGAGAAGATATGAGACAATGTGTGACAAATTTGGTCATTATAAAATTGTCTATAATATTGAGTGGATGCACTTGAAATTCCCAAATTCTAGTACAACAATGGATGAAAAGAATTGTAAAACTCGAGTGTTAATTGAAATGAAAACCACTATTCTGTCAATTCTGTGTACAATGTATGCGTATTTTTGCATTGTCAAAAATTATAAATGAAAAGAAATATTGATTGCTTGTCATACATTTTTAACAAGCTTTCCCAAACAACAACAGAAAGACAACTTGTTTGTGGTTCGTTGAAATTTGTATGTACTAAATATCCTTGCATATGCTATTACATGAAACCAGGGTTATATTTAGTAAAATTTACAATAATAATTTTCCCCAGTAAAATAAGTTTTCGGAGAATTATTCATCAGGCATATTGACAAATAGTTACTTATTTGACTCACCATACTAAAGGAATGGCGACAAAAGTCTTATCATTAACTAAGTAAAAAAACCAGTTATAAATGCTGTACAATTGAGTCCTTCCTATGTACGTGCATCAATGATGTCATGCTCAACTCAAAACCATAAATCTGGTTATGATGCACAAATTGCGACAGAAGTACGGAAATGGAAAGCCCGGAGCAAAACAATAACGTGGAGTGAACACAACTACCTAAAACTCATCCCTGTAAAAAGGATGCAATAGCATTATCTGATAATTTCGTCGCTTATCGATCCTAATCTGGCGCCTACCTTACTAAAGCAAATATTGAGCTAATTATTCGATTTAGCTCGTACAGTTGTGTGCTTATGATTGACTGGCTAAAAACTGACGAAAATCCAGGAATCCGAGATTGGTAATAATGCTAGGCTGAATGTTTTGCTTTATGTATGTATGCTGCTTTTAAAATAAATATGAATCTCGGTATTTCCTACGGACATCATTNATTTCCTACGGACATCATTTATGGTTAACTAATGAGGAATTTAACTTCGATATCAAAACTCTGTACTCATTCGAAGCATATATCACATTAGTATTATTTGTTTACTGCTATGAAAGAGAAATAAGGTACAGCAACTAAGAAAAACCGTATATTTTTCAACAGGAGCAGTAGGAGGTGATGGAGAGGAAGGGACAGACAAAGAGAAGGAGGAGGAGGCAGAACGTGAGCGTTTGGAAGCCATCCGAGAAGCTGAAGAGCGAAGGAAGGAGAAACACAGAAAAATGGAAGAAGAGCGTGAGAAGATGAGACAAGAAATTCGTGACAAGGTTTGCCTAGTCAACATTTTACCTTTCCCAACTTTCTGCTTTACAAATGATACCGCTTTTGGGCTCGTTATAACAAATGTCTTTTCTCTCTCTCTTCCCAGTACAATATCAAAAAGAAGGAAGAAATAACTGAGGAACAACAACAAGCAGCAGTACCAGACAATCCTCTGATGCGAAAAAAGAAGACGCCTGAAGAGCTCGCCCGGGAAGCTGAAGCAGAAGACGAAGACGAGTTTACGAGTAAGTTACCTAATAATTCAACTTGACCACTATACTCCATTAAACCAACAAAGAAATGTTTTCACTTCCTGAATCCAATATATTTTCTTTTCTAACTTTTCAGAACTAAAGAATACGTTGGAATCTCATGTAACGGAGATTAAGACGCAAATTGAGAGCAAATGCTCACTGCAATGATTTTCTAACCCAAGTATACACCAATCATTTTCATATACACCATAAAAAACCATGTCTCGATGATCTCATCCATTATAAGAAAGTTGCTACAAAAAAAAATTCACAAAAAACTCTTATAGGTGTTAAGAAAGACATGTTCCATCGTCATCATACTTGCATACATACATACACACATTACATACATACATACGTATATAAAAAAAGCAATTCTGTTGACATTACGATACATAAAAAGTGAATGAAGACCATCATCATAGACGCTATGCATATACATTGCATATTAAACTATATTGTTAAATATATACGGCTATATATGTATTTTAAAGAGTATGGAGTAAAAAGAAAATGTAATATTTAATAATAATTATTATAATCATTACTATACTACGTAAGTAGATATTTAGTCTTACTACAAGAGAGTGAATAAAAAAAAGTGATGGAACTTTCGATTGACAGAGGGTGGCTCACAATATATCAAAAACAATTGTTGTCCACTTGTAACTAGAGAAGTTGTATATGATATATACTAAAAAAAATCCAATGACGGATGTTGTAGCCCAGATGGTGAAACTATGCAATTAAAATAGCCTGAGCCAAGTTATAAAATATTTAATAGAGGGACGTAAATTTAGTCTTTGTATTTACGTATTTAGTGTTGTATTCTACTTACTCTTAAAAACAACTGTATGTTTTTGTTCACGCGATAAAAAAAATTATTTAATTTTACTAACCGAAATGGAAAGAATGATCGGTGTCCATTTTTTGTTTTGAAATCGCAGGTGAAAAGAAGAAGAAAAAATTCATTATATATTGTCCACAATTTTAACCTCTCTTCTGGCTGATTTTTTGTGACCTGACTATACTTATTCTACTTTGAGTTTTGACTGGGTATGTACTGTACTAAATGTATATGTATTTAAATATGGGAGGATTGAGAGAGACGCAAAATGGAATTGTGTAGTAGTGGGCAACCAAACTCTCCATCTTCTTAAGCTGAAGAAAATGAGAACTAATTAAAAGTATGAGAGCTCAGTAAATACAATTGGAGATACTCTTGATCCATCTTTTAATTAGTGGGAGACTCACTCACCACATGAAAAAAATAAATACATTTTGAGGTTGGTTTTTAAATGATGAAATGCGAGCCACACAGAAAACTATACGGACTTGACTCTGATTTTAGAGGAATAACCAAAAACCAAAGGGATTGTTAAAACTGTCATGACTGTTTATAGCTGCGTCAAATTCAAATATGGCCTTTTATAAAAGAGAAAGGAGAGAGAATCAAATTTAGATTAAATGTAACACAGTTGCATTGTTTGTATGCTCATATTGTCTATACTATCTACTTTCTCTGGAATATGAAATGAATGCGTGTGAATTGATGAATTATTTGTTGTATTTATGTAATTTCTATTATATATAGTGTGTACTAATATCAGGAAAATCAGCCAGAAGGTGGACCAATATTCAATATTATGCTGCGATCTTAAAAAATAATAACATTACATTAACTGCAAAAATGCTTACACAAGCTTACACTACATTATCAAGCCTTTTGTTTTAGGGTGAAAAAAATAACTGAGTCATATATATTCATTTTGAGTTTTTGCTAGAAAATAAGATACTCAGCACGTTCAACGTTTTTTGGAAACTTAAAAACAGAGCAACATGGAGAGACTAAAATTCTGCCCCCAGAGAAAAAAAAGAAGCTGCTACACACTGAAGCATTCTAATTTATTACAAAAAAAAAGAAATCATTGGTGGTGATGGTGTGGTGGTGAGTGGTAACTAAAAATAATAGGAACGTAGAAAAATATTAAATTTATTATATAATTATTATTATTATTATAATTATCTATGTGCATTAAGCATTTTACATACATTATGATTGAGAAAAGAAGTGTAAGAGGTTAATGAGGAGATTGCATTTGGTCTGTCGGGCTGCTGACTTATTAAATATTATGAATTGATTATAAAATTTACACGTTTAGAAAAGCAAAAAAGGTGAAGTAGAATGACACATATTATGTATTATGTATATGATTATGATATGTATGATGATTAAAAAGGAAGGCAAAAGATACACCAAAGGTGATGATGATGATAATGATGATACATACATATATACATATAAATATATATGATGATCATTACTCTTATTAATTCACTACTCGAGTACAACGAATCTTTTTTTGTCATTCAGTCTGGGATACAGGCTGGTGACAAAAATAAATAAAAACCAAAAACACATGAAAAACAAAACGTTTCTTTTTTTTCTTTTTGTATTGCAAAAAGAGAAAAAAAATTAATTAAGTCATTAGTTGTATTTAAGTATTTATGTACGTTATACTTTAGTAAAACTCTCTCTACCAAGAAATAAAAAGGAAAAAAATACATTAATATAAATATATACATACCACATATATATGTACATTATCCTACTCTGCGTGACGATGATTATGACTCTACAACTATCGAGAAAAAAAATAATCACACATGAGACATACGAAAAAAAAACTTAATGTTATAAAAAAAAGTTGACCAAAAAAATGAAATCATTTTGATATTTGAAATAAGGAGTGTTTTAATCAATGTTTATTGTTAGTGTAATAACAGTATCTGTGTACTAATGGGTAAAACGTTAAAAAAACAATTATTACAATTGTATCAGTCAGTCGCTTTAGATGAGAAACGAAGAAGTTGTACTATTGATGTTTAGATTGGTTGTCTGTGTCGGCTACAACATTAGTCTTCAGATTTCTAATGTTGGTCACTTTTTTCCTGTTTGTTTTCTGTTTGTTTCTCAGTTTTTATATTCGCGTCGTAAACGTTCGGTAATGAAGTTGTGGTTACAGTTAGGGGCTTCTCTGTAGAAACTCACTTTCCTTTTTCAACATGTCCAGACGAAAAAAAACTGTCGAAATTTCTATAAAAATCATCTTCTTCTTCTTCTTTCCGTTTCACTCCACTCCACACAAAATCACAAATTTCTCTCTTCTCTCTACTACTCTTTCTCTTTTGAAAACTTGTAAAAGAATACAAAACGTTTTCCTGTGGCAACCTAAAACCTGAAAAATACCACTACTGGCTACTTTTATCATCATCGACTTGTGAAAAATTCTTTGGAGAAAGATATAAGTAAAAAACCAAGATTCTAAGCGAAAAGTTTTAGAATCACATGAAAATCCTGTTGAACAACAGCATACTCACAAAAAAAGTGTATGAATGAACAAGAAAAGAATAAGTTATTTCCTGTTTCCGAAATACACAATGAAACAAAATCGAAGCAAATAAAAAATGTATCGTATCCAAACTTTTTTATCGGTGATCGGATCGGTTCCATTTTGCATGAGTAACTTGACTTTCTCTCTTCAGCTTTTCTGCTTCTTAGTTATCCTTTCTCTTTTAAAGTAAAATGTCTGTCTCTATCTCCCTCTATTTCCATTGCTAACTCAACTAACTTTCTTACCGTTTAGTAGAGAAGGTATATGTGATGTAATACCTTTCAACTTATGTTCCCGGACGGGAAGAGCTCTCACAATTGAAAAGTTTGGGAAGATTGAAATTGATCATCAATCATCAACTTGTGTCAACATGCTACCGACATTTGCAATTTTACTGACGTGATCATCAGCATCGAAGGTGATCGGATCGGTTCCATTTTGCATGAGTAACTTGACTTTCTCTCTTCAGCTTTTCTGCTTCTTAGCTATCCTTTCTCTTTTAAAGTAAAATGTCTGTCTCTATCTCCCTCTATTTCTATTGCTAACTCAACTAACTTTCCTACCGTTTAGTTGAGAAGGTATATGATGTAATACCTTTCAACTTATGTTCCCTGACAGGAAGAGCTCTCACAATTGAAAAGTTTGGGAAGATTGAAATTGATCATCAATCATCAACTTGTGTCAACATGCTACCGACATTTGCAATTTTACTGACGTGATCATCAGCATCGAGCTGACTTAGAAAAACGTGTGAGAACACGTCCATCCTTCTTATTCATATTAACTTATCCTCGTCAAACTTTCGCTTTCCTTCACAGTTTTTTATGAGTGTATGTGATCTCCTGCAAATATAAACTTATATGCAAAGCAATATTGATATAACCACCTATAAAGAATACTTACCTTGAGTGAGATTGCTGAAATGACAATATATCAGCCTCAGCCGATCATCCAAAACTAATCAAACATCTGCGTAGTAAAATTTGCGGACTCATAATTAATATCCATTATAATTGGTAAAGTAACTAAGGAGTTCTTTAGAATGTTGAGAGTTTTTTTTAATTAAAACATTCCGTGACGTATTTAATTGTGGGAGCTTAAAACAAGTTGAAATGTACAACTGAAAAGTATCCTCTTGGCCCTTGAAACGGTTATATATTCTATCTATATTTCTGAAGGACAGCTGGTTATATGCATCCGTTCTCTGTCTCCGCTATTTACACACCCGACTATGGTGAAAACATCCGAAGCATTCGCTATATCTTGTAAAAAAAACTATGTATGTACGTACGTACATACGTACATTGCTCCGCTAACACAACTCTTTACTTAAAAACAATATATATGACATCTTCTGTAGATGCTCATGATGTTGACGTTGACTACACTCGTTATATAGACAAAATCATTACTGAATGAGACGAAGTTTAAAATGGTAGTTAAGCGTGTAGTTGTTACTCATGCCACGGAATTTAGTAGTCAAGTTGTTAATAATCAAAGAAAAATTGAGAATCGTTCACATACACACACACACAAATGTAAAAGCAAAGCAAATTCCTAGCTTCTCAGTTGTCTAGCCTGTAATGAAACAAGAAACCTTAGCAATTATATAACAAGAAAACAATTGTTAGTTGTTGACTACTGATAATGTTATTTATATTCTAAATATAAACACAAATGCAAAACAACAATCCAAGCTAAAACATTAGGCGTCAACTTCCGAGCAAACAACAATACAATACTTATCTTTAATTTTGTCAAATGAATTTTTCCTATGCCATAATTACAATCCCATGCGGAGGATTATTACGATATAGTAATTATAGTGAGTTTGCAATTGATTTGACACTAAATTTGGATGTGTATTGTGTAAGACTTAGATAATAACTCTTAGTCGTGAGAAAATTTTGATGAAATTATGACCTAGTTCATTGCCCTACCTCGTGTTTGCTTCGGATGCTGACGCTTAATGAAATAAGCATCCATATCAAGGTTTTTCACAAACATGACATGGTTCAGCGTTCAGCGAAGTCGGTTCCAAGTTTGCTATCAACTTAGAAATAAGTAATTATAGCAACTGAATCCGAACTGGGGTTATATAAGTTGAATCCGAAATCAAAGTTAGAAGTTTCGCTCACATTTAGTGACAAGAAAAACAGCCAGTCTTCTACCCCCTTCATTTCAGCAACTTTCACCCTTAAAACCTGGAAGGAACCATGGTATGTTTGCAAAGTATATGCATATCCCGTGTTTCCCTCTCTGAAAACGAAAGAAATCAAACTTCAAATTCGAATATTCCTACTAGCTTATCCCATCATCAACTTTAAGCTCTTCATTCGTCGTCATTTAATCCCGAGAAAATAAAACGTGAACTATCCTGTTCGACAGTCAATGTTTTAGTGCATCACAATCACGTTGTTGTTTACCCTAGTGTGTTCTAGCCATGTTAAAAATTTAATTCTGTTTCCATCTCAAAAAAAATATTTTTTCTGTTTAATTAGCCATTATTAATTACATTTATAATAACTTTAAAAAAAATATGTATACTTGTATTGTAAGTGGGTAAAGAAAAATTATGTCAACTTATCATTTGAAATCAGAGTATGGTCTTATCTTTTTTTTTCTCTCTCCTTGTCTATCGCAGTCATTTTTTTAGTAAATGTTTGTAAATGAATACAGTTTTCATTTTTTTTATATAAATGTAATATACATATGATGTACTTGTATGTATATGAACAAAGGAAAAGCTTCATACCAAAAGTACGATGATTTTTTTTGGTTTTGAGTTTCATTCTCTAGTTTGTACAACTAAAAACAATATATTATATTATATAACACATATACGCAAAAAACAGATGCCGAAACACAAAAAAAAAGGTTTTCTCATCAAGTTATTCTACTGTGGTAACTACGCTAATTTTGAAGATTTGCTGATATTGATGATGCATGATGATATGGCTGCGGCTGCTGATATTCTTATATGTTTAAAAAAATGAAGGATAAAACAAGAGGCACGTTGTTGTCTTCTGCAACAAGAAAGACGCATGTTAATCAAGTCCATATAAAAATTATAATATTATAATATAATATAAATATATATATAAATATATATAGTCTGTTCCAGTGACAGAGATAAAAAAATATTGTGTAGGTATATTAAACAAAAATGAATGAAAAATATATTATTATACATAATATAAATATTACATATTATATTATATTAGTATTCTGAAAGAAAGGAAGATAAAAAAAGGTTTTGAATAATTACAACTGAAAACTACCGTAATATATTATGTGTATATATATGACTACAATCTATATATACAAGGATATGTTGAAGATATACACTAGTGATTTTTAGCGAGACATGCTAGACAGGCAAAAGAAAAAAATATACTATTTAGTTGTAGTCTCATTTCAGTCTATGAAGTTTAAATAAATAAACGGTGACTTAAGAAGTTCAAAAAAATCTGGTGTAACCCATTCAGCGAGACATGCTAGACAGGCAAAAGAAAAAAATATACTATTTAGTTGTAGTCTCATTTCAGTCTATGAAGTTTAAATAAATAAACGGTGACTTAAGAAGTTCAAAAAACGTGGTTTAACCCGTTCATTTCTTTTGCATATGCCGAATTTGCATGAATATATGAGTGTGATGAAATTATGAAAAAACCATAGCACGTGAAATACTGGACATCTTAATCAATTTTAAATCCATCAAATTTATTTATCTCTTTTGTAACCTTTCCTCCAACCAATTTAAAACTTATCTAAAACATTCGACTAGACACCTGTCAATCAGCTAAATTGCTGACAAATAAAGTAGTTAAAAACCTTAAAAATTAGAATGCACACATTCTGTCATAGCTACCAAATTTCGATTCTCCTATAGAGTTTCAACTTGGAGCATACATACATTCTCATTCGACCGACTCAGTTGCACAGAAAAAAAACAATACTTTGAGGCACACACACACAAACATTCTCTCAAATGCATTCATACATGATGGTTGGTTGAGAGAAAGTTTCTCTCAGAGGTGGTAGGTTGGGTATATTGTAATTTGGGATGATAAGAAGCTTATAATGGCCATATTCAGAGGTGTAGACTGGAGCAGATGCCTTGAGTGCAACTGCGGAGCCACCAAATGAGCCAAGACTGTATCCAAGGGATGGTGAGCCGTAAGTGGTGGCAAGGTTAATTCCTTGTGGAGCAGCGTAGGCAGCGTACAATGGTTGGGAACCGTATCCAAGGGATTGAACGGAGAGGACGGCAGGGCCACCATATCCCTTTTGAGCAAGAACAGCTGGAGCAGCTCCGAATGATGGGGCAGCGTAAACTGCTGGAGCAACAGCGGCCTTCAGAACTGGGGCAGCTGGAGCAGAGTACTGGATGCTCTTAACTGGAGGAGCGCTGAAGATGTAGATAGAGGGAGGTTACAAATTAAGTTCAAGTTGAAATTTTTAAAGGATTTTGGTTGTCCGAAGAAAATTAGCATTGAACTTACTTGAGGGGTGCAGTGATGGTACGGGTGATGGTAGTGGTCTTCTCAATGGATGGGGCAGAGTAGGTTTCTACTGATTTCGTGATTGTTGGGGCAGGGTAGCTGACCTAAACGATCAAAAGAGTTGAGTTCAGTTTCAATTGGAAGTTTGCCTATAAAAGTGGACTTTTATGTGCTTGACATTACCTTAGCCACTGATGGAACAGAGTAGGTTTGAGCTTTTGCTGGTGGTGCTTCATGACCAGCTTGAGCAACGGCAAACAAAGTTGCAACGATAGCGACCTGAAACACATGATAAAAATATGACAGATTAACAACCACTAGTGATATAACTAAATTTTCCACTCATATATAGATATATCCTTGGTTCTACTCCACGCAGAAGGATTCAAAAAATCAAGCAATATTTTTAACTGAAATGCTAACATCAAGGCTCTTCTATGTTCTACTCTTTTCCGAAAACCACAAAAATACGTACCTTCGAAAACATTTTGATTTTTCAAAAACTGTAAATTCCACGCACTAAACACACTATATTTTCTGTCTTTTCGCTAAGGGTTCAAAGTGAACTGTGAGGATTGTCAAGAGGCCCTTATCTCTATATATACGCGGTTTCAACAAAATAGTACGGCAACCAGGAAGAAACAATTAGGTAAAGAAAAAAGGAAAGATCACTGCTAAATGGGGGTGGGAAGTTACCTCTCATTGAAAACGTATGAAGAGCACACCATTTTTCTTGGTTTGTTGTAACTCTACAAAACAATGCATGCACTTATTTCTTACTCACCTCCCAGCTATACAATTATGAAGTAGAATCGACGAGAACGGCTTGAGGCGGCAGAAGTGCATATCATACATCTTACGCTTTGCTCATCATCATCATCGTACCTCATGTCATGTCACTCGAATATGTTGCAGCCGTGCTAAATTAAATCATCAGTCTGTTCGTAGAAGAAAAAAACAAAGAACATTTTGAAATTTGGGTTAAACTATACGATACGGGGCCTCAGGGAGAGGGGCATGCGATATGTCATTCGAACGCTTAGGTCATGGAGAGTCGATTGGTAAAGTTTTGGCTCCGGCATATTTTCCGTTTTTGAGTTATCGGCAGTTGTTTGAATCGCGTTAAAAGTGTGTTTTTTGCGACAATGTCGATGAGAACGTCATTTCTGGTTTCCCAATTTTGGGGTAACCTGAGACAA
>JAANSM010004405.1:0-11379 GCA_036850725.1 Orchesella villosa
GGTACGTTTTGAAAATCTTGAAAATGTTGATAAGGAAATGTGCCGAGTATGGATGATAATGCTTCCTAATTAATAATTAGTTGGATTCCATAATAAGTTTACGATTAGTATTTTTGTCATCAAATACTAATTGTAAGTGAAATGAAATATTCTTCAGCCAGCGGCAGTTTAAAAAAAGTTTATAATTCAGAAACTCTTTAATGAAATAAATGTCAACTATGTTCCATCAGCCAGACTATTACTGGCTTTTACTCTATCCTTCTGTGAAGACGTTTTCTCGGAAACCACTGTACCGATTGACTTCAAATTTAGGACACATACATTTTAGGTTAAATAAAAATTTTGAAAGGAAGCTCAGACCTGTGGACCACTTGTGACCCCAGATATGGGGCTCCAAAAGTCACAAACTTTACATGCATTTTAAACGACAAAACATTTAGATTGGTACATCGGAAGCTTAGGTCAAAAAACTAAGTTCACAGAAATTTCAGACCTGTGGCCCCCTGCTACCCGAGATACTGGGGCCAAAAGGCCACTTGCATTTTAAATGATAAAAAATATTTTTCTTATATTTTACACATAAATTCGATCGCTGATCACCGTGAAATGGTTTTACACATTTTGTGACCCCTGACTTGGAGAAGGGGATGAGGGTCACATGCGTTTTAAATGGCAAAAAAAGTTTTTCCTCGATTCTCATTCAGAATCATTAGCTGATCACAGGGGAATGGCTTCATGCTTATTGTGACTTATTATTGTGGTGAGTCATAAGTTTAAATGTACTAAATGACCAATTGTCAATCAGAAAACAATGTTTAAAATTTTAATAATTTGTTCGAATACACGCTTTTTATTTAAGTAAGATATTTCCTAAATGGTTTACATTTCTTCTTAGTATTATATTGGTTTGTACATTCATACTTAAATATAAAAGTAAGCTGATGGGTGATGAATTGTTCATCGTTTCTCGCAAACAAAAACGGGGAAAAGCTTTATATTATTAACAAACGGCAGGAGATTAATCTGCGCCCAAGGAATAAGGCGCATGTGGAGATTATTTAAATTTTAAGCCTGATATATTTTCTTGTTTTCATAAGAAAGACATATTGCATATGAAAAATTCATTCGATTTACAATTTACAACGAAAATGATGAGCAGTAGGCAGACAGGGACATGGCTGTACCATGGCATGGCATGAGTCTCACTGATGAGATGAGACTGTTTTACGGTTCATATATGGCATATCTCTCGCATGCAACGGAGATGCGAGAGGCTGATGAAGATGGAGAGCCCAAGGCCAAACTTATTGCTCAATTATTAATTTGATGACGAAAATGTTTATGACTTGGTTCGGTAACAAAAACAACTTCAGCCAGAGTCACAGCCACAGCTTATAACCAACTCTTTCAAGAACATCCATCGATGGGAAACCAAATATTATCTATTTCTTTACTTATATCTGGGGTGAAATAAGACTAAAATGCTGTTAAACTGCATTATTATTACTACCATTCTGTGAAGAAAGAGTAATACGAAAGAGAAATGATCAATGGTATTTCCCATAGTGCTTTTAGGATTAATAACGATCATGTTTCCAACTGCACCTGCCAAGAAGAACAAGAAGGTTAGATACGATACCTGATGGTGATGATGCCCATAAAAAGTGAAGAGTTCCATTAAGAAACACCATCATCAAGAAGATATCCAAAATCATTACATTCGTAGAAAAGTAGAAACAAGAACAGAGTATTCTATTCCCTGGGTTCTGTTTCTGTTTCTAGAGATGGATTCAAGCACTTTCCTAAAACTAAATCAATACAAGAGGTATCGCATCGCACGGTATAATCATGCTGATGGAGAAAAAAGGTAGAGTTGTTGGGATTTTGGGATGATGTTTTTTTAGTCAAAGCAAAAGGAAGCGTGATCTAGTTTAACGATTATTGTGTCTTGCGTCTGTTCCTGTTCCAAGAAAAAACCTAATGGATACAATCATTAAGCAATCGGTAGCAATATATATTGTAGCGCCGCAAGTGTCAGTTATTCTCTTGAACGTGATGAAGTCTGAGCACGAGTAATAAATATCATGTAAATGTAATACACAGACAAAATNTGAAGTCTGAGCACGAGTAATAAATATCATGTAAATGTAATACACAGACAAAATTTTGATGACTTTTCTGAACTGTTTTCCCTTTTGTGCATTATTTTTATAAAGATAACAAGAGTATCAAGGTTTTACAGTTAAGATTACTTCTTGAACCGAATGGGTTTTTGAAGAATCATGAATAATGTCTGCAGAGAATACCTCTATGCCCAATATACAAATATATAAACGTGTATATAAAACCTGCCATGTATTTACTTAATGCAAATTCGTTTTCCGGAAGACGTGTTTCGAACCAAACCAAAACCAAGTGCTTTTCAACAAATTGCAAACAAAGTCACGTATGGTATAACCAAATCACCTTCCTTTTTTACTTTTGACCATATTGTGGATTTGTTGCAATAGATTGAAGGTGAAGACGCTACCAAAAAAAATCCATTCAGCTATGCAATACAAACAACAACCGTGCAGCAACTAAACTAAAGTAGCCTAGAAAGATTGAAGATTGGGAATGGAATATACATGATAAAAATCTAGGAGGCATAGGCATCTATCATAAAATGGATCGATCATGTAATACAAGGGCAATAGTAAATAACGTGTTTTCCCTAAGCATCAAGAGCTATATCGGGGGTTTATTAGCTCCCGTTAACGCTTCAACGGGCATCCAATTTTTCTCATTTTGATACCAAAATAACTTTTATATTCGCATGGGAATTCAACAGATTGTCGAAGTAAATGAGAGTATACTTTATAGGTGTACAGTGTACACATTTATACTTACCAACCGAAATGCCTATATTATACCTTCTAGAGAAGTTCAGATAATATAATGCAAAATGGGTCATAGTCATAATATATAGGTACCCGTCTTTGACTTTTCTCTTTCCTTTTTTCCTTACAAAAACAGGAAGGACTTTTATTTCCCTGAAGTACATGTAGGTATATTTTATTGTAGGTTGCGTTGCACTTACAACTTTTTTATTCCCTTATCTGTGTAGTTCATTCCATCAGGTGAAAATATGGTGACACTTTGACATGTTTATCGTTTTAAAAGGAAAAAAAACACAGAGAGATCCTATATTACTTTCTTTTCATTTCGATGGACAGAGAAAAAAGTCCTTTTGAATCCCATCCTATTGGGATTACCAACAACCTACGTTACCACACATCACTAACATTAGGGTGAAAACATACTAAAGATTTCCATTCTCAGCTTTCAACATGATGATGACACACACAGTTCCTTCTCGTTTCTCGTACAACTTGGACCTTGGTTCAAACAAGTACCTATAAGAATCGTCCTACTCTTCGTAATTACTGAAAGTAAGTTGAAGTTGAGTTGAGGTTCAGTTTCAGTCCAGTCCAGCCCAATATATTTCTTGAAAGAAAGGAGAGAGGCGAGTGTCGTCTTACAATGGGTGAATGTGAATAGAAACGGAACTAAGTGAAAGTAAGTCCAAATGGGAATTTCTTCAACGCCTACTCAAAACTTTGTTCCTTTTATGTAGGACTGGATTACCAATGTTTTGACCGTGGAAGCCAAATGGAATAGAAACAAATGGAGAACGATAAGTTTTCAATGAGTAGAAGTAGAACTCAAAGAAAGTTATTTTATAGAGGAACATGGAACATGTTTTCATGTAAAACTACTGAAAAACGAATTCGATACCCAAAGTGGCGATCATTACTGTTTTACTTAATGGCATGATGATGGTTAATAAAATGTTTGGAAATATCAGTTCAGCTCAGTACTCACGACGCAGGTGGAAAGATGTGAAGAGGAAATTAGAAAAAGGAAAGAGAACAGATGTTGATGATAAACATGAACCAAGTTACTTCCCCTTAGACACTCGACTTTGCCAAGATTATGTTAATCAGATAATCCAGATTTGCAATATTTCCTGTCTTGAAGCTTTTCTGATTAATGAATAACATCCACCATATCCATCTCCACTCAATCTACTCCAATTGTAACCGAACTACTGATCACGTTCCGCTTATCAGCATCAAAATGTGGAGAAAAGCATTTTTTGCTCATTACTTAAGATTTGTATTAATAGCTTTCTTTTGCAACATCATACTTTTGCTTTGAGACTTTTAGTAAAGTACGAAAGTATAATTAATTACTTTGGGATAAATCCAAGAATATAAAAAGATTTCTACATCACCATCATATGACAAGAAACGATGAGCACACCTGCACATTCAAAAGTCTTAACTAAAGCTGAACAAAATCCAGCCAAAGCCAAACCAAACCAAGGTTTGAAATGAAAGTCATCATCATCATTATGATTTTTAACAATGAAATGACATGAATAGGAACATGGAGTGATTAATGAAACATAAAAAACCGTGCCTTTTCTTCTTAACCATCATCATCAGCCAGAATCTGAGAGATGAATAAAATTCTAATAATAATTATTAACTACCTAAGGCCTAAGGACATTTCAATTTTAATGAAACCAAGTCTAATGTTGCATAATAAGTAAGGTGGTGACATGCCATGTCACTCTCCTTTCACGAGAGAAAACAATAAGGTGATGATGGTGGTGCTGATGATTCTGATTCTGATTTTCACGAGATTCTATAAATAGTGCTCTTTATATGTGGTGATGGAAATCAGAATGCAGAAACTAATCGTAGATAAGTGATTGCATACATACGTAGTATAAATTATACGCTCTGAATATTATGATTTATTCAAATGAAAAACGTGTACGGATATTAAGTACGTTCAATTCAAATCAATCATAAATACAAAAGGAGAAAGCTCAAGTGTGAAAGCCAATCTGTGACGTGGACGTAACTGCAACACGCTTCACAAATCACAACACAATCACATTCCAAAAACCATTTATTTCTTCCTTTGTTGTTGCGTGTTAATTCGTGTCATGTACGTTTGGTTTCAATTTCAAATGAGGCGGATGCAGACGCGTGACTAATCAAAAGAAAGTCGAGAGACGTGTTATATTACATTGTTATTGGTGGGCAGGAGTGGGTTTGGATTCAATTACAATATGATGATGATATAATCTCTGTTTCTGACAACTGACAACGTTCACTAACAAAACGTAACCGATACCGTTCGGGGCATTGTCATAACTGTCAAGGCTGATGCTGAATTGATACCTCAAAGCTATCCTTAGCATTGGAGAACAATACTGTCATTTATAAAAAAAATGACTTGTTTTGGACTATGAAGTTACATAAGGAAACGCAAAACGTGATCTATGCCTTCGCATGACGTAAAAGAATGAAAGCATCATTAGTACTTTTAGTTATTGTCAATAAACAGTGAGCAAAGGACAAATATTACGCTGTGCTGTGACATGCGACACCCCTTGAGACTTGTCATCCATATCATATTATTTTCATTCGTCAGTGCCTTTTTAAAATGCTATAGGGCGTTTCAAAGTGGGATGTGTGTGCAAGTGACATTCATTATCATCGCATCAAAAATTCATCTGCATTTCTAAAGGGAAATGGGGCAATAAGGAATATTCTAGACTAGAATATTTTGTTTACTTACTTGTAATCCAGTTCCGTAGGGAAAGCAAGGAAAACTCCGAATGACCAGATGGACAAGATCACCCATGTTGCCTTTTTCTTTGAGGCTCTTGCCTTCAGAGGATACATAACGGCCCGATATCGGTCCACGGCAATTGCAGAGAGTGTGAACACGCTGACATTCACGCTGAGCACCTGTCATGAAAATAACGAGGGCTATTTTGTAAAAAAAAGTACATATTTATGTATATATTCAATTTATGTCTAATGAGAAGCATATGATATATCATTATCATTATGCACAAAAGCCATAATAATTTAAGTATGCCTCATCCCAAAAAGAAGAATCCATGCAGTTATATATACTTTCATCAAAAATTGCATAAACATAAACAGAACAATGGTTCTTTTGATGGTGATACATGTCCTTTGATCTTTTGTGCTTCTGTAGGGTTTTTAATAATAATTGTTATGTGTGGAAAATTGAAATCTGTGCTTTTTATCCTAAATTTATACAGCAGTTAAAACGAACAAAGGACCCACCAAGGCCTTGGCAAGCTTTAAAAACAAAAAGCCCTGATATTTTTAGAATTTCATATTTTTTAACCATTATCTTTGAATGTGTACTAGTTTTCTTTTCATTCTGCTTAAGAATAGAAGGAAAATGGAGAAAGGAAATTAAATTCTTTTCATCAACATATTCATATCTATATCACCTTTCTACATGCATGAGTCATGAGTCTCAATTTCTTTCTCTTTCTTTCACTGTTTCTCGCTCCTAGATCGCTCTCGCTTTTTTTTTTAAAAAAAACATGAAGCATCAAAAAGACAGGAATCTTTTATGTAGTATCAAATATGCTCGACACGTCTCTCAGGATCTTGATGCCGTGTGCTCCCCTCCACCTCCCATTTCATTTTCATATGCTATGGTTGATGCAAAAAAATACAAATATGCCTGTCAGCCTGTCATACAATATCATTCTGGATGCATCCGCATCCTGCATCATCATATTTTCATTTACAAAGAAAAAATGGAGCAAACAGGATAGACAATGAAAGAAAAACAAGACACTCATCCGCCTTTCATTCATGTTTAATGTATACCTGAACAAATGGGCAGAATGCACACATAAAGTCAGGTAGATTCCATCGCTGGAGGAGAGCTGCTTGGAACTGGAACGGGATGGCGAAGAGACCAATGATAATGTCTGCCAGTGCCAAGTTTGCAATAAACATGTTTGTAACCGTTCGCATCCTTCGTGATATCTAAACAAAGGAAAAATACAGGTAGGTATAATTATTTTCACTGCTCATTGTGATTCAACCTTATTGTCTTTCTACAAACAATAAAAATATTTTAGCAGATTTTTCACTCTACTTTTGCATAATACATGACAAAACAGGTTCTTTCCAAGGATGAAGGAAAACAAAAGGTCAATAGGTATAGGTGTGCATGGCTTGCGCTTTCAGCATTGCTTTCCCATTTCAGCTAGAGCTGGTGAAACTCATTAAACTAATGCATATTATTGTAATTCCGTCTTTTGACATTATTCCAAATTCCAAATGTTTTCTAATAAGACCAAGGAAATTGTTTCTATTTTGTCTTCATTCAATATTTATCTTTAGAACGTTTCAGAGTCGAAGAGTGATACTGCAAGAACAAGAACCAATTGATTTTTAATGCAAAAGTGAAAGAAAATGAAATCAATAAATATCATGTCACAATGTCGTGCGTTTGCTTCGTTTCATTCAATGAAAAGTTTAGGGTCGCGAGTGAAATGACAATTTTCTTGGTTTTCTCCTTCTCCCGTTCTCCCCTTACCAGTCTCGTCTTGGATTCCGATATAACTAACAAATACGAATGTAATGTAATTCGAAGTCACTTGCCAAATCCCGAACAAATTGATAAGGAGAAAGTAAAGTGGGTATAAAATGCATTAAAAATGCATTAGCAATTTCGAAAGAATATACCTATATGTTTTTTGTCAACAGGATGAAAGTTTGGAACTGTAGTAATAAATTTCAGAATGAGAATTGCATGTTTTGTGAGTCTCTACAACAAGGATAAATATTTCATGGGCATTTTGCGAATTTTCTGAGCGCTTTAGGTTTTACTTAGAGAAGTTTAAAGTTGAAATAATAATTATTATCCGATAACCTTTGCAATTTCCGTTGCAGAAAACATTTCACATAAACTAATTAAGAACACAGGAGTCGACTATCGACTTCAATTTGGTTTCTTTGCCTCTTAAACTTGTCTACAAGGTCTAAATGAAACATCCGGAGTATAGATCTAACCTAGATCAATACAATGCATTACATTAACAAGAAAAGTATGATATTGCATTTTCCATTGGCAAAGTAATCGCATAAGGAGATAAATTGATACTTTAAGATTTTAGCGTACAACATGAAAAACTGACTGCTATCATCAACTTGTCCAATGGAACAAAAGAAATCTTGTTTCCTCAAAACGTACTTACGTATTTCTAAAGTGACTCTAGAATATACAATAAAAATGGTCTATATAAAACATTATCTCTAAGCCTTTTTGAATTTATCTCAGTAAAACCACAGCGAGGAGATCAAATCAATGGCTGAAAAAAATTGCAGACAAGAGACAAACTCAATTTATTGCAAATCTACCAAAATGAACGAAAATACAAAGAACTAGTAGTAATATAGCATATGTTTTGTTGCTCGTGCTCAAGATGAGATATGAGGATGAACTACAGGTCCATTTCTAGTTTAGCATTTTCCATGTTGAAAAATGTGACTGATTTAGAAGGTGAAGGTACTGAAATAAAAACCATTCTAAACTTTACTAGAGACTTTACTACAACCTCTACCTAATGCCTAACTGATTTAGTTCACGGACGTGTGATCAAAGCTCTAAAGAAAAAGAACTCACAGCAGTCGCAGTCCATTCAACAAGTTCAAACTTTTTCATTTATTTTTCTGAATAATACGGACGAGGACCGCAGATCAGATTGGATCAAGGATCTCAGGATATATTTTTATCTCGCACCACACACGCCACTAGATATCTATATAGACAATGCCCCATTTCGCATTTCGCTTGAATTTTTTTACTACTGAAAAAGACATCTCTATATCATCAACACTTTCTCTTCTTTCTAGCGTTTGTTGACTTCCTTCAGCTATATATATCTCTCTTTCCTCTGGGAAAAGTTTCCAACGAAAATAATTCAATCCGTTTCCTGTTGTTGTGAGTCCGTATTATGTACGCAAGCAAGCATATTTATATGTGCATAGGGCAAACCTTTTTTTCAAAAGATTTACTCAAAAACTCCTAATGCTGCAGGGAATTCGTTTAGATTGACAAACGAAAAATTGCCTAATTTAAATTTTATTTATGCATCGAAGAAATAGAAAAAATCTGAGTTTTTTTTGTGCTACTATTTTGTAAGTAGAATCAATATGAAGCAAGAAATATATAATATGTATTTTATATATAGCAGTTCGATGTTCATTCTGCGTAGGTGGGAGGTGGGAAGTGCTAAAATACTCTGCACAGCATATATCCTTCTATAGAAATCTATTTTTTATCTTTATCCTTTATTATGAAGAGATAAGATTAAATGCAAAACTTTCTCCTGTTGATGAAATGTATTTTATAATCCAGTTTATCAATAAATTCAATGCTCTTGGCTATATCCGTCTTTGCTTTTCGTTATGAAATACATGTAAAAGTAAGCCTTTTGATAATCATATTTCAAAATCAGGAAATTCCGACAAAAAATTACTCCTGGATCGAAATATTTCATTTATTATTTTATGACGTTATTTAAGCAATAAGAATAGATTTTCATAACAGATTATTTAATATTTCTCCACTCCTATACATTTTGAAACGAAAATAGCATAAATCGATTATGGATTTTACTTTCGAAATTGGAGAGTGCTACATACTTCAACACTTCAACTATTTTAGCATCATTGCAACTTGCGTCATAAACATTGGGTTAGTTTTTAGGCGTATTCAGTCATTGAATAACTCAGAAACTTGGTTTACAAACAAAAAACATACGAACGAAGTGTGAATTTTTTACACAATGAACAAAAGTGGTTTTGGTTCTATAAGAGCATATATATACAGGCACATACTTCAACCCCAAATTAATCATGTCAACCCAGTTGACAGTCAGCTAAAATTTTAAAACCAAAGTTTACTCTGATTCCTTTGTTTTTCTAAGTAAAACTTTTTCTCTTTATCCTCCTACTCCGGAGAACCCGGAACTCCTTTTCACTATTCGATTGGTAAACTGTGATACGCAATTGCAAACGGGGCACTGCACCTCAAAAACAATCGAGCAGAGCAGAAGTATGCACAACCTTTCTCACGAACGTCATAATTTCAAATTTAAATTCAATTGAAAAAGCACAATGGACATAATACACGTCAAATTCAAACCGTATCTTATTATGAAACAATATTGAGTAAGCCCAAACTTATTGCATGAAAACAGAAAGAAGAATTGTCGACACGTTCCATAAAAAAAGGAATGAATGACCGAATGACGTGCGTACGAAAACACTTATATTTTTTATCTAAAAGAAAAAAAGTGTTTACTTACTGTAACAACCCAGAGCACGAGCATATTCCCGATCAATGCAGCAACAGATATTCCTCCATAGAGTAAGGACAACAAGACAATAATAGAAAGGGGAACGTTATAAAGCTCATCCACCGGGCCAGTCGAGTAGTCACCCATCATTGTCAAATTCGACCCATCATCATTATAAAGCATCTCTATCTCCTCCGCTGAGAGGTTGAGCTTATGAAACTGTTGAAGAAAAGGATGGGTGGTGCTGGAGAAATGGTTATCACCACTTGCATTTGTCATTTTGAAAGAAAATGGCAAGTGTTCTTCTTCTCCTACTCCTTTATCAATGGGAAAAGTGTTTCTTCCAAAATGTAACTGGAAAAGGGACGATGACGTGGATGATCCTATTGTTGAGTCGTTGAGTGGGTCATAAAGATATCCACTGAGGTTAGTATCATCCTCATCTTTTTCCCAATTTGGTACTTCCATATTTTACAGAGAAATCACATTAAATATTCTATCACGTTGAAACAGTAACAGTTTTTCAAATTTTGACACGAATGATGAAGAAAAGAGTCTAGATTTGAGCTCACTTAATCATACTCTTGTGAATATTTGCACCCTTTTCACATTACCCAGATAGGGTCACGCAATGATGAATAAATTGTCCAGGGCTAAATCTCACATTGACCCATATAAGCAAATGATTTTAAGTGTGTTGAGCTATCCTATATTTTATACGTTGTACTTTTCTTGTGACAGTTATGCTGACAACTCTCCTTCTCTCAACTACTGCTCACTGAAGACTGACGCTGGAGAAAGTTTTGCTGCCGACTATATAGTAGTAAGAACCTTTATGGGCAGCTTGTGGCTGGAGCAACATTAAACCATTGTGCATCACTGCCACTGCATTGCAAAGAAGAAGGCACCTTTAAGCTCAAACCTTGCTTCTTTCGCTAGAGCTATATAGTTTTAAGCCAAAGCCTATATAACGTTGGCAAACAAAAACCAAAAGATTTCAGGCTGTAAGGCTATGCACTACAAAAGGTATAAATCAAATAGAGAAAATAAACCACTTTCGCTCTCACTTTTATTTTCACTTAGTTGTGGCTGCTTGTTGGCCTATATCCGGCGTATTTATTTACCTACAATATGTACCTTATTTAAGGATTTGTAGGGCGGACGGCGGACTAGCG
>JAANSM010004406.1:0-11378 GCA_036850725.1 Orchesella villosa
AAGAACAGTCAAAAATTTATAATACAAATCCGTCGGAGGGGAATGTTTCATCTAAGAAATTAAAGAAGGTACATAACATTGTAAACTCATTAATAATTTCGGAAAAAAGTAGTTAAGTAGTAAAGTCAGTACCTGCTTCAAGTAAGTTCGCATGATTCTCAATAACTTGTACATCAAGACTGGTTCAAAATGTACGTATGGTCCAATACTCAAAATTATGTCTATTTCTTGCTCTAAATCCCCCCAGCTTTTAATCTGCTTACGACTCATCGACATGTCTTTCAACTGGGTGATTGGTCTTCTCCCCAGCCGATCGGTTGTTTCGTGTACACTACAAAATGTCAAACGTCTAATCAGTCAACAGTATCAGACACTAAGGCATCAAAATGCCGAAAAGTAATTCTTATTCACTGTCAAATAGGCTAGAAGACTAAACTTACGTTGAGTACAATGGTTGAATCATGAATTCAATAAAATGTATGAGTTTTAAAGCAATGCGTCTCTTGCTAATTAAGCTGAATTCAGGAAGTCGGTCCATTAATTTTTTAACAAAAGCCCATCCCCCGGTACTTAAAAGAGCTTCCACCAATAGGAACTTTTGATTGTCCAAATACTAAAAACCGAAATCGTATTTAAAAAGTTAAAACCAAAATGACCCCTCGATAATAAAATTAAATACATTCAGTTCAAAATTCTTACACGATCCTCTGCTCCATTCATTTCGTCATTGTCATCAGCCTCTTTATCTTTGTTAATGCTAACAATCATAGATTTCCTAGCGTACTCTCTGGCGTCCTGAAGTTCTCGATCCCATTCTTTATGAATAACTCGATCGTCTGGTGTCAACTACATAAAAAATCAATTAATATAAGTGAAATTATTTTCATAAATAAATAAATCTTGAAAAACTTATCGCAAGTTAGTGAACAAACAGTACCCAAGAGTAAATTCCATCAAGGTCTATAACGTCATTTTGAAGTAGAAGTGCAATCATCACAAACAACGACTCAGGAGGTCTGTCTTGGCCTTGTAACTTGAAACCTATAATTTCACACACGGTTTCTGGAGATGGGCGTAAGCTTTGTAGAAGCGGGATGAAGAACTTGCAATTTGGTTGACATTCAAAAGCTTCAAGGACTAAATCAATAACTCGGTTTGGATCCAAGTTAAACCTTCCTGGTAAGTTTAAAATTAAAGGTAACAAATTAACCAATACTACCCTTGAATTCTGGGTACCAAATATATGTAGGTGATTTAGGTTTCGAACACTTACCGACAAGACATGGAATCACACGGGCCATATAAGACACCGAGTTTTCAGAAGACGGGTTACCAAGCTCTGATACTAGCTTCGAATATCCTTCACTTTCTTCCCGGAACAAGTTAAATTTTTGTTGCTTGTAACTTAAAATATAATAATAAAACTTCCTGTCACATACATTAACAAGCACGAAATATACTTAACTATGTTATAAACGGGAACTCACTAGATCCTAGTTTTAGTTCGAATGACTTTAGTAGAAAATGTCTTCTTATTATGAACAGCACCCGTATCTTGTAAGCTCTCGAGGTCCAATCTTTCCAAATACACGAATCCTAAAAAGTCATTACAGGTACGGGCGAGTGTAGTGAACCTTTCTCTTTCCTCAGATCGAGCAATCTGGGTTTCGAGTATCCACAACCGAAAGTTCATCTCCCATCATAGACGCAAGTTTTGGATGCATCGCAGCAACTTCAGAAAGGAATGAAGCAGCTTTATCCTTTTTTAAGTCTCCTTTACAGACTGCTCTGATGAGTAGATACACTGCCGATTTGTACTCCTCAACTAACATCAAAATACATCAAATGAATTCAAATAACATGCGTTCAAAAAACAATCATAATGTGGTTAGTCAATGAAAACATAGGATGACATACGTGATGTTGTAATGGCATTCGTCTCTTCTGAGACTCCATTTGTACTTGATTTATGTTCACTGGATTTACTAGACGTATCGTGTGAATCCAATAGTTTGAGATACTTTTTCACTTCGCTGAAACTTTTTAACACATAGAGTATTGTTAGAATTGTGAGCTTGGAATGGCTTGGATGTCCATAATTAAAAATGCAATGTTTCGCAACTTACAAGGTCTTTTTACTCCCACGATCCCAGTCAGTCCAGAATGTTGGCGTAATCCATCGTGGAATTAATCCACCGACTGTTCGGTCCTTATGGATATGCTTTGTGATGTTTGCCAATATTAATGAAGACGACGGTTCAGCGCTTTCTCCACGTCCCCGTTTCCTCGGCGGAGGCGACATAGTTGGTTAGTTCGTAGATCAAAATTGAGCGTGCCGATGTTCCTTGAATATTTTTTTGGCGTTGTCAAAGACTCCAATTTCTGACCCTGTGAATTATACCATTTTATTTCCACCTGTACAACTGCAACCTGGCGCTAACCGAAGTCTGTCCAAAGTATTGTAAGTAAATATTAAACATCACCAGTCACCTGTCACCTGTAAATAAGCATACAGAATAAGAAATTACAATCATTCTATCCAAAACCCATATAAATTGTAAGCAATGGGTTAATTACTAAGGAAAGAAAACCGTTGACCGTAACGGGACTTATTCTGATCGAAATCATACCATCATGGTCTGTTTGCTTTGCTATTTATACATTGATGTAAACATGTAACGCAAATGCAAGTAAAAACGCACACACTGCTTGCAATATAAATGCTTCTAAATTCTTCGGACAAAAAAGAAGCAAGGATCAGTGAGACACTGACGATTGAACTGAAACGAACAGTTTTTAGAGCTAAAAATATGAAACATGTAAAACGTAAGAATCCACCTATGCAGTCTTATCATAATCCTTTTGTCACTCATCATATCATCAACGCATAATACATGATAGTATCAATCATTTCGTTTTTATCTGCACACAAAATTGGTGTTTCTTTATCGATTCAAAAATCAACCCATAGCTTAAATATTCACTCCCCACATCAGAAACAGAAACCATTCACCATTCTCAACCAAATTCAAGGATTTGTTATACATAATCATGTGAAATCAGGTTAACTAAGCTTTATAAGTAATACTAAATCGTACAAACAACCAAGAAAGGTTTTTATTAACAGAAGTTCTAGAAACTTAAAGCCCGGAAAATGAAGTTATTTACTCCAATCCTTCTGTTTGCCGGTGTTTCCACCTCTTTGGGATTTTTATCCTCTGACCAAGAAGCCGCTTTAGATACTTTAATAACCACAGTTGTTCAAATACCAAATAGGATACCTGGACTGGGAGTATCAATTGTGAAACAACTTAGCGAAGAGGGGACCTATTCCGTTTTCACATAAAGGGTATGGTGAAAGCGATTTAGAATATGGAACTCCTATTTTCAACAACACTAGGTTTTTAATAGCATCCATATCAAAGGTAAACTGTAACTAAATAACCTAACTAATAAAGAACTAACTGATAAAATGTCTAATGATGATGATCAACTATATAAGAATATAAGTCTCTTGTCTCTTATGTGATAATGCATGAATACAACTACCCCTCCAAAACCGCTTACGTTAAGTTGAATATACGTTCGCCATTTTTAGTACGAAATCAACTCTAAAGATTAAACTAGACAATTATACATACCACCATTAAAATCTCCATTCTTATATAGAGTTTTACAGCAACAATTACCTGTAAATTCCTCCACGATTCTTTTCCTCAACACGGCGAAGCAGTCCTAGACATTCCAATCGTGCAACTTGCTCCAAACTACCAGTTTGTCCTCAGCGATAGGTAAGTCAATAATTAAGATTCTTTTCCTCAACACGGCGAAGCAGTCCTAGACATTCCAATCGTGCAACTTGCTCCAAACTACCAGTTTGTCCTCAGCGATAGGTAAGTCAATAATTGATAATTAAAGTTGATGAGTGATGAGATGCAATATACAATATACTCTTAACGCTTCATAACGATGACTAAAGATGAAGATACTGCACTCGAGACTTGAGACCTACAACCTATATTACCGGTGTATATAGATTGATAAAAAAACAATAAAAATGTACACATTCAATTAACCTTATTTGTTATTCTCACAACACAACTAACGTTAGTCTTGTTTCCGAACTTTTCGTCAATCGTAAACGATTTAAGATTAAAAGCAGTGACACTTACGTATTTTATGATTACTATTGTTGATGACTACTTCTCACTTCTATTGTCCATGAACATGATACTCATCACAGCAGCAGTTTAACTATACTCATTCACAAACTATAACATCCATCCAAAATCTGATTGAAATTTTTAGTCGCAATTTAACACTTTCAATTCTTAGTCGCAATTCATCAACTACCAACTGCCAACTACAACAAATATGACTGATCACAAAATCACACTGACACTGAACATTTTTGAAAGAGCTTACTCGTATTTATCATTAATTAATAATTATATTACGGAATTGAACTATCAACTATCTGTTCAATAGTCCTAAACTTATTCAAATCCAAAATGTTAAGGATTATCCTTTTAAGCGTACTTAAACTACTTAAAACTTAAAGAACGTCAACAGCCAACAGTTGAAAGTGTAAAGATGAAAGTGTACACAGTCAACACTACATGCACCCAGATCAATCAACCTCAACTGTTTTTGTGTTGTGTTTGTTGTGTTGCGTTGTAGGTTCAGAACGGAGAAAACAACATTCCGGGATTTGCTTGCACATCGAACTTGCCTCAATTCTTACGGCTTGGCTGTAACCGCTGGGGCATTTGATACCAAAGAGGAGCGTGTCTATGTGAGTTGCGTTTTATACAGATAAATATTTATACAGATAATTCTTTATGTAGTTTTAGCTTCGTGTGTGGCGTGTTGCAAAGTCCTACTAATTAAGGCACCGATATCGATGATTATCTCCTTTATGTACACGTATATCAAACAAAAAACGCTTTTGGTTTACATTTGGAAATTACTAATTACCTCACAATCGAATGCATTTTTATGCATTCCAACTACTGCCAACTAATGCTTTCAGCCGCAGCTTTTGATGAGATAATGATAATGCAAATGAGATATGATGAAATGACAAAAAGCGTTTGAACATTATGAAGTGGGCTTAAAAACGTTACCTTTATGCTAATTTCTTCAGCCGCTATCGGTATATTGAAGAAAAATGTGGATTCCGATCCCGATTTGAGTACAGCAACAACATGATCATTCTTGCTGGAGACGTCATTTCGCATTTGTCTGGTATTCCATTTGATGATATGGTAAGTTTATTGTGTGAAGAGGAAAGGGACCGGGTGACACGGGGAGGAAGGTGTTTAGTTCATAGTTGTGAATACGAGACTTATGAAGTTATGCACGTCATGATTAAAGGAACATGATTAAATTTGGAAAAGGTCCGAAATTTCTTTCAATTACTGGGAATGGATGACAGCTTGATTGTGGATGCTGTTACTGACTATGAAGCTTTGGATCGCATGTCCAGAGGCTATTATCTGATGCCAGATGGAATTCTTAGGAAAATGAATGCTACGCATTACAAGTAAATTTTCCAAATTAATGGATGTAAAGTTTTGATAGTCAATAGTTGTTAGTTGGTAATATTAGGTTTGCGAATCAAAAGTACAATGCCGAAAAATGATTTTGGTTTTAACTTTAGTGGAAACTCAGGAGCTGCTTCTGGCGGAGTAATTAGTACTCTTCTCGATATGGCAAAATATTTGGAATTTCATTTGAACGAAGGGATGATCAATGGAAATCAAGTTGTTCCGAAAGTAAGGTCAAACGCAAGAGCTATGGCATTAATTTGCATGATTTCTCCAGTTCTACTTAATATTCAACAAAAGTGGAATTTGAACACCTGCGTCTTTATAGGCAATAATGCAGTGGCTGCGTTCTCCATCTAATTTTGTTGAATTTACTGGCTGGCGATTGAGTGACAGCGGAGAAAGTTCAGACAGTAGCAGTGGAAATTTTGCATACGGTCTTGGCTTAGACTTAGGAGTTTATAGGGGTAATGTGAGAGCACTGAAGTAGTTTTATGAAGCAATGATAAAATCGGTTAATTGAGAGAATTAATAATTTTAATTCGTTACGTAATACGGAAGGCTGGCAGCGTATCAGTCATGATGGTGACCTTTCTCCATTTACTGCCAAGATGTCTTTGTTTCCAGCCAAAAAACTTGGTGTGTTTTCATTTAGCAATGGCCCAGGTCCATTGCCTTTACAGTCAGGTCATGAGTTTTTGGGTAATCAAGTTTTCGATTTGATTGAAGGTCAGTAAAATTGTTGATTGAGATAATTTATTAGAGCATTCATTCAGTATATATCACATTAATTTTTTTTAAACATTAAGCTTCAACGAAATCAATTTCGTAGGTAATTTGGAGGAAATGCAGTTTGGTGAAATGTTATCAAGCCCCAAACCATGCAAAGCTAAAGTTTACCAAGTCAGATCTGTTCCAAATGCGTCAAAAATGCATCAGAGCGAACTTGCTGGATTATATGGACATCCTTACGAAGGTTACAATCATACATATTTATGAAGCCAGAAAACAGTTTGCTGTTTGCAGACATTTTAAAAACTCATTATTAGTATACGCAATTTTTTAAACATTTTTCAACAGGAGTCTTTGTCATAACCTACGACGAAAGCAATACAACGCATCCACTAAATATACAATATGGCAAACGTGGGACCGGAACTTTGAGTGAAACAGAGATGGCAAACATTTACAAAATAGAATGGTTTGGTGAAATTCTCAGCTTGTTCTACGCTTACAACGGGGGCCAACTGTTGTCAGATATGATGTTGGATTTCAACACTCCTGATACTGCAGTCTTCATTGATCAGGATGGTGAGATTGAGTATAGAAGAAATGCGACATTGGACTCATTTCCAACCATACCTTGGGATCCCACCTCGTGTGGCCCTGTGAAGGAAAGGCAGTCAATAAATGATGTCATTTTACACTAAATGAAATTCAGAAAAACTAGTTATTAGTACGTACGATCAGTATGGTGTTACTTTTTTACGCTTTCACATTGCTACTTTACTTTCATATGCAATTCTGTACACGCGCCATGTGTACTGTGTGTCAAGTTACTCATCTTGCCTTCACCACATCTTTCAATCTTTAATTCAGAACATGCATCCTTATTGCCTGCATGCCTTTCATTCTAGCCCTGAAGCAAACTAGATCTTTGAATACCGCTAACTAGCCCCTTTTTATTGAAATCAGCCCATACAAGTCACAAGTGGTAGTTAGTTATAGTTACTTGCTACACTGCATCTTTACANAGCCCATACAAATGGTAGTTAGTTACTTGCTACACTGCATCTTTACATCGTTTCTAGTTTTTGTACTTTACACTCTTCAACCGTTACATATCTATTGTAAAGCAAGTTGCATGCATGCATGGGACAAGTTTTTACTTCAAGTAAGATTTCTGAAGCATTGAATACATTAGATCCCTAAAAGAAAGCGTCCTTGTTGCAAGTACATACATAAGTGATGAGGACGTTCGCCTATGATGTGGGATGGCCACAGCAGACACAACCAGTTCTGAATTGGGTAATGCGGTATATGGAATGGTATGGTTGAGAATTCGAGATTTACTTTTCTTCATTTAAAGCTGAGATATGAGAATGAGATATTCTCAATGTAATGTGTACTCGTAGGTATCTCAACCTCTTCTGCTCTTTCATCCTTATACATTATGTACTGCGATGTACCCTATGTCCTCTGCACACACTTGACAAAAAAATCCATATTATCTGATCCAACAACGCAACGCAACGTGATACAGTAACATAGACGTACCCGATGTACCGTGTATGCATAATATGATACGTAATAGGTATATTAAATACATACACATGTGTAGAAAGGGCTATTAAGTTCATAGAGCAAGTTTCCTTGCACTGTGTACGTCTAGACAGCAGACGAGTGGCTGTGTAGCACGTAAGTTCTTGTGCAAAATTATATTGTCTCCTTGCAATTCATCGCTTCACCTGCTGTTGATTTTATGTATATAAAGTTATCTTTTGAAAATGTAACGAGATACACCCATCTTCTCGTCATCTGTTTATTACAGTATTTCTTAACTCAAAAATAGTCATAAAAACGATCTCCCTCAGCTTCACATCTTTTGATTCGTGTCTCATGTATTGCATTGTGTCAATGGGGATACCATAAAATGTTACCAAAAAATCCTTTTTGTATATATACATACACTCCAATTTACACGAAACCTCAATTTTCTAAACCATGCAATGCATCAGTATAATGGTGAATGGAAAGAGGCATTGGCCACACCAAGTTCCTAATCTTGTGAAAGAGGATTGATGTGTTAATCGCAGAGGACCACTGTATACTTACCATTGGAATAAGAAAAAATTCTATGGAATAAAAATGGCTATGAGCTACAGCGACTCGAATACATTATCTGTACACCCTAACTTCTTGTTTCAGGTAAATAAAGTTTAAACAAGATTGAATATTTACCCATGTACTTTTGATCACGAAGGAAGTCTACTAGAGAAGGCGTATCTGCATGTGTAAAACGATCCCTGTGACTTAAAAAATGTTATCTTCAATTGCATAGGGTACAATGGAGTCTTCCCTGTCCTTGTCCTCAGAAGCGTTTGGAGGTAGCGCAAGTAATAGTAGTAGCAGCAGTAGCCTTGTGAATCTCCATGCAAATTCTGAATCTTCAACATCCTTAGCATCTTCTTCTTCCCCTTCTCCCAGTCCGAAAATGGATTGTCTTAATACTCAAACTGCCAGTGAAAGACAAGACTGCCCTCTCATTTTGGGTAAGCAGTTAGTTCAAAGAAAAACAGCTCAAAAGAGTTTTCATATTGCAAATGCACAATATAGTTGCTAATCAAATTGCATTTTGATTGTTATTCCAGTTACCAGAAACGAAATATTTGGAAGGTACATTATAGCAAAGCAAGATATTCCTGCTGGAACAACTATAGTAATCGAATGTCCAGCAGCTTATGGACCTGATGGTGATGGATGTGAAGGATATGAAATTCCACTTTGTCTTAGCTGCTGCATGATTATGAATGATGACAATGAAGATATTCGCTGCTCCACATGCAAATGGCCGGTGTGCTCGAAGGAGTGCGAGCTTGTAAGAATTCATTAAAAGCAGTGCGAAATCAAAAATTCAGTTTTGCTATGAATTGTGCATAATGTATTTTTGTTTTTTTAATAACGTCGTTTTTATGATATATTTTTAGTCATTGATGCATGCAGAAAACGAATGCAAATTCTTTAGCGAGCGGAACATACTATTTCCTCCTGACGTTCAAATAGCAACGTGTTACAAGGGGATTCAAATCCTCCGAGGATTTTTACTTCAGAGCAAACACCCAGAAAAGTGGCATGAGCTAATGCAATTACAAGACTGGACTGAGCTATGCTGCAAAAACAGAGACTTCCCGGACCTAGATAAGTTTAGACGAGATGTCCTAGGGCTACCAGATGAAACATCTGCAGCATTTTGGAACAAGATTTTGGGAATTTTTAGCGTGAATAGTTTTTCTTTCATGATGAAATGTGAAACTGAGGATCGAAGCCCCTCGTATGTTGGATACAGATACAAATACTAAAACAAATCCAATTTATATCTGACGGTCTTAAATGTTTATTACAAAAATCTAAAATGATTTATGGATTGAAACACCTGCAGGTTTGGAGAATTTGTATTTCTAACTACCAGCTTATTCAGTCATTCTTGCGCTCCAAATGCCAACTGGGCTATAGGTTGCTCCCCTGATTTCCAAATGCGAGTTCGAGCAACAGTGGACATCAAAAAGGGGGAGATGATTAGTGTTCCATATACCTACGATCACATGAACTATGGAACTTATGGGCGAGTAATTCGGCAGCAATCCTTTAACTGCAAGTGTAATCGCTGCTTGGATCCCACTGAGCTGGGCACTTACAACTCTGTAATTAAATGTTACAAATGTCAACAAGGACTAGTCCTTCCGTTAAACCCTGTGGATGTCAAGTCCGAATGGAAGTGTAAACACTGCCTCTCCATTTTCCCTGGAGATTTAGTCAACCTATTTGTGGAGGCTTTGGCTGACGAAGTTGAAAACTGTGATTGTGTTGAAGATCTTGAAAACTTTGTTCTCATGCATAGAGATAAAACATTGCATTCAAATCATTGGGTGTTGAATTTAGCTTCCAATTCCATTCTATCTTATCAAGCTCATTGTTTAAACACTTTGAGCAGGGAGCAGTTGGAAAGATTTCTTTGGCATTGTTTTTATGTGCTGGATATTTTGGATGTGTTGGCACCAGGGAGTTCCCTCTTTCGAGGTGAGTCTTAATTTTAAGCGGTGATTAATGTTGTGTTCCCATTTATGCTTGATTTCATGATAAATTAAACAATTCGGTTCTTCTAATTTTTTAAAGGAAATGTCCTCTTACTCATTTCACGAGCACTGCTAACCAAGACTGAGCTTTCTATTCGTGAAGGTCATCTTAGCGATAAGGCATTGATTGTTGAGCAAATGAAAGTGGTGTACAGTTACCAAAAGGCTGCATTTCAATTTTGGGCAGATGACCATTCTTATCGACCACAGAATGAAACTTATGGACCTGAAGCGAAGGATCTCTTAAAGGAAATGTCGCGTGATCAAGAACCAATATTTATCGGAAATTGGAGACTTATAATATTTTGATGTTATGTATACTATATTGGAAATTAGTTATGTGCAACGCATGCATCCTTATGCTTAGGTGTTTGAGTAGTAGACAGCATCAAACTGAGATTTTTGCATATGAATAAACTTCTTCCATTTTAACTGAACTTTCCATAATAAACAATTGTTCATATTAGCATGATGGAACATTTAATAATAGTAATAGTTTTATGCAATCCAATCCTTTACCATGTTTCTCTGAGCTGAAATCTGTATTTTCTCTTGCAAATATTTTGTAATGACTTAATGACTTCGTTTTCGTTCCTTCAATAAAATCTCAAATCAAAAAATATATAATATAATGAATTTATTAGCACGAGATTATCACAATTGGAGAAAGTCCAATGGTAAATGAGATGAGATAAAAGACTATCGAAAGATGTATATTGCGAGTTCATTGATCGCATCGTAGTCAACATTTTAAAATATTAAAATGGGCGTATGTAGCAAAATTAGAAGCATAATATCATGCCTATCATTGTAGAGTTTATTTGCTGAATTTGAGCATTTGTGTCCCACTGCACATTGGCAAATCTTCTTCGCTTCCAGGCACCCTGCATTCTGCTCGCACTGTAGATAAAGATCTTTCTTATGTTGCAAGTGCTTTACTTCCAACGCCGGAGCACTGCTACATGATAGTGACGTT
>JAANSM010004407.1:0-11378 GCA_036850725.1 Orchesella villosa
AGTTAAAATTTAGAATGACACACTGAAGAATTATGCATTGAGAAAATACTGGAAACGAAGGTTGACTTTGTTCCTCCCATAAAAATTCTACAGTGGAACCTCGAAAATGGTTTAAGATTGAAGGTTGCATGCCAATCCGAGATGCTACGTCTTTCGTTGTCGCCATTGTTATAGTTACCACCAAATGTGTATTATATAGGATAACTTTTGTTAGGATTGAGCTGGTGCATTGTTTCAAAATGAGCAAAAATAAATTTCTTACCAGTTGTACAACAACGACTGAAACCATTCACTAACGATTTTCAACATAATTTTTCTACAGCACGTACTGCAGTGAAATTTATTTGTGCACTGAAGGACCCTTTTTGAACTACGTGTGCTAGGGAGTTTAAAACTACATAGAATTATTAACACGTATTCAAGAGGCCAATGCTTTAAATCCCATTTTATAAAAATTAATGAAAAGCACTGAATTGCAGCATGTCTGGCAACTAAGAGTAAGTGCTTTATTTATTAATGGTCACTCCAGAAATTTATTAATGGTCACTCCATTTTCATAACCAGTTTCATACTTTCAAATGAACTAAGCGGATTTGAGTGCTCGAGTTGTCAGTAAAAATGAATATGGGAAGGGAAGAGTGCATTGAAATTAACAAATAATTTTTGTTTAAGTATTATGAAAAGAATTTCCATTTATCAATCACTGTCATTGACAAGTTATGGAAAACCCAAAAGCATAACATAATCTAAATCTCGTTCCACAACGGTTCCATCGATTTGGTTTCTCAAGTTGTATGTATTCATTCGATTTCGTTGGACCTCCGAAAACTAATTAGTTCGGATTGTGACAGTTGTCTTGATTTGCAACTCATGCAAAGTACTAATTTGCCCATTGACGTAAAAATAGATAGACGCGACATGCGCCAGTTAAACATCTTACGAGAAAGGGTGCCCATAAAGATACATTGGATTGGTTTCATATACCATGTCTCGTTTACTACTAACCTTGAAATAATTACTCAGACACTATTTCGTGGCCTCCACCGTCGAATATACCGCCAAAGTTGAAAATATTAACTTTATTGAAGAAACGGATAAACGTAGTCATGGAAATTAGGTTTATGAAAGTTGTAAATGGGCACATTTTTTGAAGAGCAAGTTAAGTCTGTGTATGTTTTTAGGTCTGTGAATTTGCCAGCGTGGTGTTTGAAATCGGGTACTGTAATAAATTACTCTATGGTTACTGTTCCGCAATAACATATATACTTATATGCGCTGAATAAAATGTATGGAATAAGTATTTAGCAACTATTCAGGAAAATTGTTCGCAAGAAATAATACAATTTGATTTTCGAAGCGCACTTTTAAAACTTTTCTAATGTAGAATAAAATGTGGGAAATTGCTTAAATTAAAATGTGTCCCCGAGACCAGTGAGATTGAATTAGCACACTACAGACGACCGGTAGTACTACCGAATTAGTCCATTTTTATAGAGGACCGGTCGGTAATCCCGAATTAGTCGATCTTTGCGTCCAACTTCAATGTCCCGAATCAGCATAATCGATGAGTTGTAAGCTGTGACCTTTCCGTGTACGAGTTTTGGTTTTAATTCTAACAATTTACTGTGAAGTAACCGCAAGCCGGTTTTACCATCAAATTTGCAGCATTGACAAGTACTAGTGCCAGAAACATGCATGCTTGCTCAATTAAATAGAAACCACGTCGGTTAAAATTTTATAATATATTACGTATCTCAAACAGTACCCCAAAATGACACTAAGATAGTCGCCTCCTCACACTTTGTAGGGTGAAACTTACCATCCTGTTACTTTAGAATTTCAACAGCTTCATTCTGGCAACCCATTTCCACTGTCGTCATCAAGCCATGATAAGAGATCTTCTTTTTCATAAATAGTTCATAAAATCTCCAAAAGAATCTCGTTCGTCGGGTATTGCTTCGAGTATGCAACACAAATATCTTCGCAAAACTCTACTGAAATTAGATCAAAAACTGAAAACGTACCAAATCTTCAATTTCGTCATGCCACTTTATATCTAGACGGGTTTGCAGGGTGTATTCCAAAAGGTTTTATTAATCAATTCGGGAAGGTATCCATGACATGATGTAGTTGTTGCAAAGTGCATTTATAAGTAAGCCCACCTGAGAATCAGGCCGAGTTAGGGCCTTTGGTGATTTCGTTGAAAAAAACTGCAAGTGCGACAAACTCAAGTTTATACTCAAAACATTCTCACGGTGCGCGGCTCGTTTCAACGTTTTAGAAATTTCTTCTCCTTCAATTGTTACAAGCGATCAAAGTCAATCCATGCTATAATTTTTTTAAATACTCGAACTAAAAAACTTATTTTTGTTGTTTTATGTTATTTCTAATATTTTGAACTTGAATAGTTTTTGAATTTACAAGTCGCAATATATTCAAAAAAACTTAAAAATTGCGCAACTAATGACAATTGTTGGTTTCGTTAGTTGCCTATCATCATTTGTTGAATGACGGGTTAATGGGTTCACGGGTTAAATGTATCACGGGGTAGAGCCATCACGGGGTACCGGTGTCACGTGGTAAAGGTCTCACGGGGTGAAGGTATGAAGGGGTAACGATACCACGGGGAAACCGTATCAAGGGGTTAGTGTTTCACGGGGTCACGGTTCATAACGGGGTAGAGGTATCGCGGGGTAAGGGCCTAGACCCACTTTCATGTAAGCCAAAAGTCAAATATATGGACGTATGAATTGAGATGCGAAAGATACAGATTTCTCAGTAAAGTTGTCTCAGTCAGCTATAGTCTCTATCGTCTTACCAGTGTCTGCGCGCATGATTGCGACAAAATCTCCTTCCACTCAGATATCTCATATAAATTCACGTGTTCAAACTGGTATATAATCTGAGTCAGAAAACTATAGATATAGCTATAGCAATCCCACGCAACATAATGAATGAAAAAAAGTCATAAGTATTCATTTTTCAGGACAAGATTATCTACATTTACACGATACAAGCGAATGAATGGGTCATTCATTTATGCTACTAGGAAACCAACTCCATTCAGAACGAAGTGCCTTAATTGTACGTAATCATGACAAACATCGCTTGATGATTGCACATAATGATCGCATTTGGGTTAATTTCCAAGTAACAAAACTGAACGTCGCATTTGCAAGCGTGTTTCGCGTAAACGTATCAACTCTTTTCCTCCAGTGTTATTTTTTTTTGTTTTTTGTTTTCAAATACTGCAATCAGGGTAATAATAGGAAGTTCGTTGGGTTTACCCTGAGACCTTTTAATATTTGCGTGTAACAAGAAACCAGTGTTACACGCGCTTCAGCTTAGCTTATAACTAATTCAGCCAAATTCAAGTAAATGAAGCTCAAACAAAATAAAATACACATTGTTAGAGAAGTACAGAAGATATCGTTTTCGCTTAAAGTAGAGCTTCAATTGCTGCCGCAACAATAAGTGAAGTGGAAGTTCCATAATAATCATAAACGTAACTCTCACTTGAGAATAAAATTTCCCAAATATTTCGGCTGGAAGTCTCATAGTTTTTACCATGGATCGACGTTAATCATCTTTTCACATGATTTAGTTTTTTTCGAAAAAGAACTGGAATGAATTAATTGTGAATGAACAAATTGTTCTTAACTTACATTCTTCATGAAAATTCAATGCAGAGTAAGATTGACAACGTGGTGTGTGAAATGGGCTAATAACCGAGTAACATGATTAAACTGTTAGGTAGTGGATTAGATAGATAGATTGATTATAATATTAACAAGACTGATTAACGTTGCAGAAACAGCCTGCATTCAATGCAATATGCATATTTATTTTGGATAATAATATAAAAAATTACAGGGAGTGTTTGCGAAAGAGATCATTTTCTAATATGTAGGATCAATAAAATTTGGGTGGAATTTATGCAAACTCAACCGGGGGCTCGACTAAGCTTCAGGGTACGCAGCACCTTGCTTCAAGACAGGCAACTTGGTGATGATATGCAATACATGCAAAGCTGTGTATTGAGTGACAAGACGGTAACAAATAGGATGGCGTTGAATAAACGAATTTTTGATGAATATTGGGGTCTAGGCCCTTACCCCGCGATACCTCTACCCCTCTATGAACCGTTACCTCGCACTATGGGCTGACTCAATAAAAGCCGTGAAGACAGCTCTTAAGCATTACGCTTTATGACAAATTTTTTGAAAAGTTTACACACCAGATTGATGCCTATCAGATACAGCTTAAAAATCCGTATCGACTGGGGGGAAAATCAGTTCGTAATTTTCACCGGTTTTTCTGAAAATTGAGGACAAAGTTCAAAATGTGGAAGCATAGCTTGGACAGCATTCTGTCGGACAGAGGGAAATAGTGTCTTACCCTTGGGTATAATTATATACGGAAGAAATTTCGCTATATTGTGTTGCATAATTTGTTTCTGATAAGTTTTCGATGCTTCACAAAAACTTATATGCTTAGTTAGCGTGACATAACCGATGAACTGGAAAGACTGTCCATGCTCTGCTTTCACATTTTGAACTTTATTCTCAATTTTGAGAAAAACCGGTGAAAATTAAGAAGTGATTTTCAACCACTCAATACAAAATTTCAAGCTGTATCTGATAGGCATCAATTTGGCGTGTAAAAGTTTCCAAAAAATTTGCCATAAAGCGTAATGCTTAAGCGCTGTCTTCACGTCTTCCATTGAGTCAGGCCATGGTGCTCGTTTTACAGTTACCCCGTAATACCTTTACCCCGTGATACATTTACCCCGTGATACCTTCACCCCGTGATACCATAACCCCGTGATACAATTACCCCGTGATACATTCACCTCGTAATACCTTCATCCCGTGATACCTTTACCCCGTGAAACATTTACATCGTGATACGTTCAACCCGTGATACCTTTACCCCGTGATACCTTTACCCCGTGATACGTTCACCCCGTGATACCTTCATCCCGTGATACATTTACCCCGTTGACCTTATAACTCGCGTTTCATCTCAATACCATAGTTACAGTGTTACATTCATCATTGATTTTGAGCATGACCACGTACTTTGCTAGGTCGAATTTTTTGCATACACAATCACAATTCTTAGTTCATCAATCTGTAAACGTTTTAGAACTCGAACGTGAGAACTTTTCAATTCATGCCAACATAATTTACAATATATACATTTACAGTAAAGGTATCTGGGGTAAAATGTACCACGGGGTAACGATACCACTGGGTAACTGCATAACGGGGTAAAGGTATCACGGGGTAACTGCATAACTAGGCAACGGTTCATAACGGGGTAGAGGTATCCCTGGGTAAGGGCCGGTAACGTTCCCAACTACACAAAAAAGAATTTCTGTGAGTAAGATTTTTTGAGTGTAAGATAAGTAACATTGAGGTCTTTTTAAAAGTATAAAAAAAGTTGCAAACTAAAGGTCAAAAATAAATTTTGCACAAAAAACACAGCTACTACAGAAACAGGTTGGAGAGCTACCTACTTCAAGCCAATATCATACATTCAATATCATCATAATCGTCACCGACTTGTCATAAAAAGGTTTACTCGGCATAACGCATAGCATCCATAAAATTTAAAAATTAATAATTTTTATTGCAATTTTCAAAGCTGAAAATAGGGTCGTTCAGAATCTATTATATCTGATTGGGACTACATTTCTGAGTTACTGACTTCTTACTCATCCCAATTAATGTGCTTGCATATTAAATTTTTTAATCTGAATAGTTTTAATTTTAATAAAAAGTTTACAGTAACTCAAAAGGAAACTTCAATCCTGCCTACAGCCTATCACATCAAACATTTCTTGTCAAGGATCTCTATCCAGTATGGAAATAAATGAAACAGATCACATTCGCGGAAATCTTCCCGAATTGATTAACAAAACCATTTGGCATACATCATTGAAAACTCTACCAATGGAGAGTGGTATTTTTGGTCATGACGAAATTACAGAATTGGTAAGATTTAAAATTTTTCATTTGCCTATATTACAGCATCATAAAGTGCAACATGTTTTTTTTAAATTCAGGATGCAATATTTGACGAAAGAGACAGAATTTTGAGATTTTATGAACTATTCATGAAAAAGAACTCTTATCGGCTCTTAATGACGACATTGGAAGTCAGTGGTCAAAGTGAAGTTGTTGATATTCTTAATAAACTAAATGGTAATTTTTACAATTCAAATTCCGAAGAGGAAACTTGCTTATGGTTGATGGACATCATCGGGCAGTAATTCAAATCAAATATTACGAAAGAATAACTGTTTCTAATTTCTAGGAAACTCGCCTGTTGCTGGCACAAGTGTGTCTCAAAGCGTCGACTTTGAGAAAGGAAGTAGCTTGCAATCGTCTCAAGGTACTGCTAAAATAGCTTTAATAAACTAACTTCAATATCCAAAAACCATTGGGATTTCCAAATTTAACCTTTCGTGTTTCTATTACATTTTAGACAATGAATCACAGACTTCTGAACCAAGTGTGAGGCAAATCCCAACGGGCATACAATTTGACGTCATACAGCCCGTTCGACTATTCACTGGAAGAGTAAAGGAGCTCCTAGATTTGCATCAGAAGTTACAAGTGGTGAATGAAGTTACATCAATCGTTGGTGTAGGCGGAATTGGGAAAACGGAGCTTGCTAGAATGTACATACAAAATTATGGAGAAAGCTACGACAACAATGTCATATGGATTCACGCTGAAACGGAGGAAACATTGAGAGACAGCTTTCGAAGACTAGCTGCAGACTACTTAAACATCGAATTATTCATCAAAGATTGTTCAGACAAGGGTATAGAGCCAATAATTGAAGAAGTCTACAAATTTTTTGAGGATAAATATTGCCTTTTCGTATTTGATAACGCTAAAAGCCACGAAAACATAATGAAGTTCATGCCGCTACAAATTTCTTATCCACCTTCGGTCTTGATTACAACACGTGACAGAGACTGCATATTTAGTGTCGAGATACTGGAGCTTGATGCGATGGAGGAAATGGAGGCTACAGACTTTGTAAAGAAAAGTCTAGAGATTCTGGATGATAAACAAGAACATCTTGTTGTGCAGTTGGTGAAAACACTGCAGTGCTTTCCATTAGCAATTTCTCAAGCTGTTTCTTATATCCATCAGCAGCAAATATTAAAAGATTACAGTATTTTTGAGTATCTGCACAATTACAATAAATGTTCGGAAAAACTACTTAACTGTAATTTGCTGTCCTCTGAGCCAGTCACTTACGGTAAAATAATTTTTACAACTTGGAAAATGACGATGGATATGCTCTCTAAAAATAAGGATTGTGGGGAGATGGCAATCAATATTCTCAACATGTTTGCGTATTTTCAACCAGATCAAATACCTATCGAACTTTTAACAGGTGATACTGAGAAGAAACTCGATTTTGAAACTGTACTACAAGTTGGAATTTTATCGCGCATAGCAACCTTTTTGGGATTGCAAAAAATTGTGTTAGAATTTACTACAGTTCAATCTGGTTTTAAAATATTGCGTAAGAGAACTACACGAGCTCTGCAATTGCTTGTCAACTACTCAATGATCAGAATCCACCAAATGGAGCTAACCATCAGCATTCATCGAATTGTACAGGAAGTAACGAGAATAAAGCTTCGAGAAGAGAACCTTGAGAAAATAACTTTGATAAAGACTCTCTCACTTTTATCCGAAAGTCTATCAGACTTTTCAGACCTTAATCCTATCAGACATTTCTGCAGTGTTTATAAATACTGTGGCGCTTACAGGAAAGTTGTAGTACAATTCAAGTCTCTTCCGTGGAAAATGTTAGAAACTGATAATAATTTGATCCTCGACACAAGTAGTAGTCATTGCGGTGTAAGAGTCGGAGCTGAACTTTATGAAACCCTTCAAAAACATGTATTTGCAGAGGATGTCGATGTAGTTAGGCTCAAATACATGGTATTGAGGGCTAACCTAGCAGTTGGGAACTACGTAATGGCATCAAACGGCTTTGAAAAGATTTTGCCGATCTACTTAGAAAACTCGGTTGGCATGTTTACTGACATGGAAATATTGTGGGTCCTGTACGATTTAGCTATTTGTTGGGTACAATTAGGAAGACGAGCTGAGGGTGAAAATATGTTTTTACAAATATACCAAAAACACTTAAATACACTTGCCGGATTAAAAAATTATTTGACAATGCATGTGTTGTTGAAAATTGCAAGGTATCTCCAAAAACTAGGTTACTTCCGTAAAGAATTTTTTGCAAATGCGGAGTATTTAAAGGTGGTAACGAATAATGTAATTGTGCCGAAGCCACTAGAAATAGTCTACCTTTTGAAGTGCGCTTACGCACACAAAATGTATCGGGACGACACTGAAAGTTATCGCTACGCCCACTGTATTTCTGTATTAGCAAACTTTTTCTTTAACGTTGGTGCCTATGACATTGCATCTACGATAGCCAACGATCTTTATAAACTAGGAAGAAACTCAAATTATAAAACTTTGAAAATCCAGTCAATTCAGTGCTTGAATATTCTAGGGGCCGTGAAATGCAAAGAAGGGAAAGACGAAGAGGCATTTGAATATTTTAACCAGGCTCACGGTTTTTCTTTACTTATGCTAGGGGATTGTCACGAGTCTACATTAGAGTGTGAAAGTAATATGTTAAGTCAATTCCTTAAGCTTAGACAAGGTGACAACGCACTATCAGGTTTACGGGAGAACTTAGAAGCCGCGGTAACCAACTATCCCAACTATTCTTACGCGATCACGACAGAAATGGACATCGGTATAAGACTGTTTACAATCGAAAGGTATGATTTGAGTTTGGCTTTGTTAATTGACTTACAAAAACGAATTCAACAAATTCTTGGCGCAACTGATCCTCTCTTCGTGGAAGTAAGCGATTGGATAGAAATTGTTAATGCTGTAATTAATGTGTAAAATTGGTCTAATAAAATGTTGATTGGTTAGCCAAATAAATTTTCAGTTTTAATGAGTAATATTTCTGGTTATCTTTTTATTGAGAAACAAATACCACACAAGTCAGATTTGTATTCATTCTTGTTTAATGTATCTTATACTATGCAATACAAATTTTTCGGATGTGGGAGAACAACATCCCAATATTCCTATTCCTTGTGCGTACAGTGTGTTGGCCATACTCATGGATTTCATGAGAAAATGAGAAAGATCGCATGTTTCGGAGAGAATGCTAGCATAAATGTATCTCTCAAAATTCATTGCTCAAATTTATTAACGCAGCGAAGCAAGTTTATGGAACTGAATTAGGGGACTAGCGTCTGTACGGGTATTCCTTTCTTCCATGAATAAAGCATCTCGGGGTAACAGGTATGTGTATTGATGTATTGCATGTATTCGAGCGAAAGGCTTATTTTTTAATTCTTATCGGTTTGTAAATTATTTTCATGTCAAAAGTTGAAAATGACATGCTCTTTTTCTATTGTCTCAACTTTTACACGATTTTTGGCATTTACGGCGCTGATAAGATCTTCGCTTTAAGATCTTCACGTGATCCATATTTGAACTTCACCTTTTTTCCTTTTTTCTCTGATGGACTTTGACTGCTAATTTGCTAATTTGGAAACTCAAACGAAGCATTGATTCATTATTCACTGTCCCAATTTTTTGTTGTTACACAACGTTATAGTTGGTACTCTTTGTGATGCATGTAACTGTCGATAATTAAAATTGTAGGCACATTTTTTTCTTATTATATTCGATGTTTGCAACTTTTTTAAGAATTTAATAATTGTCTCTTCAACCATGTAATTTGGCTTGCGTCACGTTACGCATTTTAATTCTCTTTGTTGCAGGCCAACTTTCTGATTGACATAATGAGAGTTCTTTTAACAAAAGTCCAGCGAAGTTCTTTGTACTCTGATGGGGCTCAGTTCAGGTAAGATTTTTAAAAATATTGTTTGACCTTCAATTTAAGTTTTAAGCTAGACAAGCGATCTAGCGCTTGAAATGAAAAGTTGGAACTTGCAGTGTGTGTAAGTTCTCTAGGGAAACTGGGGTATTGAGCAAATACTTATATAAGCAGAGACGATTAGTCGTTATAAGTCTATAGGTTATAGGCTATATAAGTTTCGTGCGCTAACTATTCCTCTTTTCTTTGTACTTTTTACAAAAACTCACTTCATTTTATTACCAAGGATTCCGCAATTGCGTCGGTTAGGGATATATGCTCTATGAAATATGCGGTAGTATAAAGTTTACATTTTAGTGGCAGTGCCACTTCAAAAGCAAATTAGTAGCAAAGCAATAACAAGCGTCATAAATGTAAAACAAACAAAACTGCTCATCCTTTACTACCTAGGGTTATGCCTTCCCAAAAAAAATCCTCCTAAATTATTACGTTATACATGGTAAATTAACATTTGGAAAGCAAACGTCTACCATAAAATTATTATATACTAGCAACAGCATTAGTAATTGTGGAAAGTCATAGAGTAGTGTGTAGGTGCATAGTTTAAGTTATGCTGCATGCTTTGGTTTTTTTCAACTTTCATTCTTGTCACTTGTATCTCTGAAAGGAAAGATATAATATTCCCTGAGTTGAGCCTTGTGGCTCGTTATAATTGAATTTGTCTGTTGATTGGTGTTAGTTAATATATCAGCACTCTTCTCTTCCAATCGTTCGGTTGAAAGTATACCGCGGTTTATAGCGATTATTCTTCCGCATTTATAATTATTTGGTTTTAGTTATAATTTGTATTTGAGGAATTCCATGAAGACGGGTAGTCTCTAGTGAATTCAATAGTAAGTTTAAGTAGTATTTTTCAGTATAAAGTAAGGAAAACCTACGTTTTACTAATTTTAGATGCGCAATAAAAGCAACTTTGATCCTATTCCCGTTACTCGGAGCAAATAATTTAATTTTCATTTACAATCCGGGAGGAGATTACAACACATACCATATGATTTGCAACACATTATAAAAAAAATTATCAAGCAATTTAAATATCATACCCTTATTTTAAATTATTCTTCGTTTAAATGACAGTCTCCTTCTCTAAAGGGAATTTTCGTCACCATTTTTTACTGCTTCGCGAGCCGCGATATAAGAGATGCAATTCGTCGCCAGTATCGTCGCTACTTGTCTCGTAGAAGTGCTAATGCCATCTCAAGAAGCCAAGGGAATGCTCATGCAGTCCTCCAACCACGACCTCGAACCCATTTTCGAACAAAACTGGCTACAACTCCGTGCCACCCAAGGTCAGATGAAAGTTGTGGTCCCAGAATCAATGGGAATTCAGGAGTTGATTTGACTCCAGTGGTGAACAGGTTAGTAGGTACTCCTGCTGTTTCTCCGACATCTCCATTTCT
>JAANSM010004408.1:0-11378 GCA_036850725.1 Orchesella villosa
TTTTTATCATCCCCAGAATTAAATTCCTATTCATGTTTCAAAACACAACATTTCTTTTGTGCATAAATCTGAAACGGGAAATCTACAACCTTGACCCTTGCGTAGTAAAGCTACACAGAAATAATATTTTTTATTATGCAACGGGAGAAGCCCAACATTAAGCTAGTATACTCTCACTCACGATCAGTCGTAAACTACAACTTCAGGTAATATTACATATACCCTATATATCAAGATAACTATATCCACAAGCGAATATAGATAGTGCTACTCTATTCGCTTTTGAATTTATCTTGTCTATCTGGCTAAAGTTGATATTTTTTAAATTTCTATATATGTTTGGAATGTCCTGCACATCTGTAATCTTGCAAAATCTTTATATTCAAAGGATATGCAAAATATCACTAAATTACACTGATGTAGTTTGTGACGATTTGGCAGACAATCCTGAAATAGGTTTGTGAAGAAGTAATTTAAAACAACTGAATGATTTTGTCATGATCATGATGTTTTGATTTTTGTCTCACAGAACATATAACCGAAATCGCCTAAATGTTTGCTATGTACAGAAGCTTTATTGAAGCAGGGTTTCTTATAATTGTCTCCCTATTTTTGGGTCCTTGGACTGATATCCACGGCTGTAATTGGACAATGTTTGAATATTTCTTGTCAGCAATGTCCTACGTCATATTTAGTTTTGTTGATGGTGCACCCCCAGAAGCATGTGAGCAGTTAGCAGTAAATAGTAAAAATGGTAAAATTATTTGTAATATGCACTATATTCGATGATATGGTATTATGCAGTTTTAAATAACCAAACTACTTGTGTTAAGTAATAACGTGATTGACTGACACGAATTTTATTTGTTGAGTTTTGAGTAATAATTTTAAATAAAAGTATTATTTCTTGAAAGAATATTGCGCAATAATAATTATTTAAACATCAAAATTCCTTTATCCGTAATGGGGACGGGGAACGTTAATATTAGGATAGCCAGGAACAGTGGGATTCAAGGGATTAATATTGGGATAAGGATTGTATTTGGTGACATCGACAAGGGTGCCAGGTGGTGGAGCGTTTCCAATTGGATTTTTGGAAAAACCTTCCCATGGGTTGAAGTTGAAGGTCTTTCCGTGGGTGCCCAGTCCTCCGCAGCATCTGTCAAATTGGTCAATATAATATTGTAGATTGGTTTTACAGGATTGGCATGGGTTTGGGACGCTTCCTCCTTCACAGCGTAGGTGCAACTCGTCACAACATTTTCTGGTAAAACCGTCCATAGGAAGATTCCGAGTTCCTATGCATTGGGTTTGAAGATCGGCTACTGCGACGCCAACCATCATGATGATTCCGAATGCGGCGATTAAATGTGCTCGAGCCATTTTTTCTAGAAACAAATAAAATTTGAGAGGATTATTGTTTCCGAAAATTTTCCAAGGAAATCTATGCAATTCCTTGAAGGGAAACTTACCGTAATGGATTTTTCGAGGAGACTTGGGAATTGTTGGAGAGAACAGTGTTTCTTAAACAGTTCCAGTGGTACTGATAGTTTTTGGGAACTCATCGCCAAGTATTTATACTGATTCAAAAATGCATTAGGCTCAACTACGTTTATGAATTTTATAATTCTCTAGCCATGTTCGGGTACATGGTTCATACACTTTTTTTAGTGAAAGCCAATCTGTGTGGAACATGAAACTTATCATCATTACTCATATATATTTATATATATATGAATGTCTGCGTCTGTACATTTTGTTTGCTCCTCTACATAGTAAACAAACTTTCATTTTCTATCATTCCTCCCTGGAATTAGATTCCCATTCATGTTTAAAAACACATAACATTTCTTTTATAGCATAAATCAGAAACGGGAAATCTACAACCTTGACCCTTGCCACACATACACATAATAAAGTTAGAATTCTTTATTATGGGGCAAGGGAGAAGCGCAACATTAGCTAGCATTCTTAGTGCTACTCTACTACGTTGGGTAATATTATGCATGTTAGATCATTCCTAAAAGAACAATGATTCTATCAGTACATGGGTAACGATTGTATGCATGATTTGTATGATTTGCGTTTCATTCCATGTAAGAAGACAGAAAAGATCTTTGTTGAACCCAAAACCCAACATCAGAGAAGTAGGAAGTGACAGCAGCTTTCACTTTTACTCTTCCTTTGCAAGTTCAAGGTTGTGACCGTTGACTTGAATGTAGGCCATCTCAATACATATTGTTAGGAAAGATGATATAAAGTAATTTTTCTTCGCTGGAAAATGTCTTTCAAATTTTACATGCCCGTAATGTAAAGACAGTCTGTCGCATTTTTACATCTTACAACGATTTTGGATTCAGTACAGAAGAGTTTTATTTCACCACTACATATGTATTGACTTCTTCGAAATAATTCATCAAACATAATATTGGAAATTGCATTAAATTCAGTAAGATTCATGAGCATGAACCTAATATCCACTGCAATAAGAAACAATTACACATTTTATGACATAATATATACAGAAGCTTAAGACTGCTCAAGTAATGACTATTTGTATGTTTAATAGCTACAAACAATTTGTTCAACACATGCAACGAATTATATGCGTCTGCTTTATCATAATCATGATTTTATGACATTTTTTTATTTTATCACTAAGTTTAGCTCTAAAGTGTGTACAAATTCTTGTACCTTACACCCAAAATCTTTGACTTCTGAATTGAGAAACCTTATAGAAGCCATGCAACTGAAGTTGAAGCGATCACTACTTTCCGTTGTTTCCATGAGTCTACCAAACTTGCCTTACACCTACAGTAATACATTACATATGCAAAGAATTGAGAAACGACGTAGAATCTCACTTATTATTGCCTAATAAGCACAATAAATACTTTCAGCTCAGCAAATCGTCTGAAATAAAATTTGCTTCAAATTTCAAGCCACAAATTATATTGTGTGCCCTTCGAAAAGCATACAAATTCCCAAATAATGATAACGATATTATTGAAAAGGATACATACTCTCAAAATGGCCTTGCATAACATAGTTTACTTTTCTTAGCACTTATTACATTGCATTTAACATGCCATGCCGTGAAACATCAACATCAGAAGCTTTAATGAATCCGTTTTTACTTAACTTCCGTATTGCATTTTATCATCAATGCAACAATTTGGTTTTGAAGGGCACGAAGATGCACGAAGAGTATATATAATAGCCTACCGGCTAGATTCTCACAATAAATGCTCATGCTATATATACTACATACAATTTACAATACAACTCATCGTCATTTATCATATAATATATTGTACAAAAATATTTCTTCAATGCAAAATAACTTATTCAATCAACACAAGCTTACAACATGAATATCATACCAAATATGTATATCATGAAATTTAGGCATTCAAAAAACGCATTTGGACCACGAAAAATTCTCACGAATTTCATCAGTACTAGCTACAGGCCCTGTACTGAGTATTCATCTTTCTATTTATGTACAAAAAGGTGAAAAGGTCCAGTAAACAGAAGTCAGAGAAGTAGAAATAGAGGCATATACATGAATCAATGAATGTTATATATTCAAAGGGAAGGGTTTTATGCTTAAGAAGCTAACGCTAAAATGACGCTTGTTGAATGCACAAAAAGTCTTTTTTCTTACAAAGTGCAATGCTGTGTTGTAGGAAGTTGAAGCTTGAAGCTATCTCCATCTCCTATCTCGATTACTCAGGATAAAGATGCACGAAGAATAATATCGTGCTTTTAGGTGCATAAAATAAAACTCTACATCTAATATACAACATTTCATGCGTGTTGCTCCTCATGCCACAAATACACAATATATATTTGAGTTAGAAGCATTTGCATTTTTCTATAGATTCAACTTACAACTTCGGGATAGGCTTAAAAACATACGATTCGATGGTAAGTTTAGTAATAAGAGTAGCAGAGCAGGTAGCAAGTGCTGTTGGTATACTTACACTTATGCATAGTGGTTGTCTTGTGTGTGTGCGTAGAAAGAAGTTTTAAATTTTTTCATAAACAACCCATATACCCATACACCCAACCAAACCAGGTTTTAACAGTTCCGCATAGCACAAAAGATATATTGTGCAAATATAGTTTGTGCTTAACATTCTGTTCATACTTTCTTTCAGTATTATTATCCTCACTGTTTCATATTTAACAGTTAAAAATACAAGTTCAAAAATGTAGTCTTCAGCTGCACTTTTAAAAGGATTTTTTGTAGTTTGTAGTGAAGAAAGCGGTAATACGTTTATAGCTTTTTTAGCAACGGCAAATTACTGTGATCATCTCATCTCATCAGAACTAACAACCCATTAAAAATGTAAGACTAATGTTTTTGCACAAGGTAAAATAAGTGTAAGTATTATTATGGTAATTGAAGGAAATTAAAAAAAAGAGAACGAAAAGTGTTTTTGGCAGAAGAAACTCTTGTGTTAATGATTTTTCAAGTGCGTGAGCACTGAGGGTTTTGTTGTGTATGAAATTTGGGATGTTCAATGTTGGCTGACTGACATAAATATTTTAGGTCTTTACGATTCTGTTTTTGAAGCTAGTTTTCATTTGGAGGAAGGTTTTACTCAACCGAAATGAAATATGAAGTAGAAGGTTGAAGGCGGTTGAAGGTGTGTGTAGGATATGATGAGGAATATGACGATTCAAACTAAAGAATTTTAACAAAACTTGCCAAAACTCAGTCATCTTTGCTTCCATATCCGTAATGTTGGAAACCCTTTTTTAGAACAATTTGGCAAAAGACATAATATTTTTCAGTTTGAATTGGCTGTCGTTGTGAGCATGAAGTGCATGATAAGTGATATGCTGAAAGCCCACTACAATTAATGCTTTAAGTAGAGAGGTTGACTTTGACGCAATCATCCTGTTAGTTTTGTGACGTGCATTAACTAATTTTATTGATGTAAGCAGAAAGTATTTTGTCTTCAAAACAAGTTGAAATAGTTAAATAGTTTATATTCTACACTAACCAAACTGATTCGTTGAAGGGTTCATATAGTCATTATCACGCACATTCCAATTCTAGTTGAAGTTGACACATTTGTGTTGTGATGTAATCAAATAAAAAGTAATGGCATCAGTAATAATTGTACAAGGGGGATAATAATTTCAGTCTTATTTTGATGTATGAGTTATAAAGCAAGGACAAAGAAGCCAAAGCAATAAAGGAAGTTTCATTGCATTCGCCCATCCGTCTATTAAATTATTTGTTTCATATAGATTTAGTTTTAGTGTGCCTTGTTGGTGTTTGGTTTGGTCTGAAATTAGAAACGTATTGAGTATTGATGGAAGACGTAACATAACATCAAAATATTCAATCGGCTGTATAGTTGCAGTCACGTCATTTCAGTTTTTTTATATCCTGTTAGCGTACTTTACTTGTGTAATGTAAAAGTGTTTTTTGTGTATCGTATCACATTCATGTCATGGAAGGGAAGTACGTAGATAAACTCACGTTGCAATACTTGCAATAATATCAAGTTTTGCAATAATGTCGTAGAGAGCTGAGCTTGATGTTAGACTATGAATTAGTAATTTGGATGATGTGTTAGTGTTTCTGTTTCTATCTAATGTACCCTGTAATGCAAATGGGGAAACAGTTGACAGTGTGACGAGAAGAAGTGAATAAGAGACTTGTATTAATTAGATCATACCCGTTGGTGATTGTGATTATACATTACTATTCCTAACATTACATTACAGACAGTCTTCTTAACTTGTGTAGGATACGGGTCCCATGCATTCCATATATTATGATTATGACATGGTTTTTGTGAACCGTCATTTCCAAGTAGTGATAACTCCGTAATAAGATCAATATACTTGCGCTTCGGTAGAGCTAATGAGATAAAAATGTAGAGTTAGTGAGGTGGAATTATAAAAGTTAAAGGCGTTAAAGCTAGGTTTAAAAAAGACAATATAAATCTCAAGAAATTTTATATGAAATTTGGAGATTTTTGTAATTTATTTTTGTATTTTGTCTAGTTTGTTTGCACAGGTCATTGGTAGCACAAGTGAACTCCCTTGTACTTGTAAGGCGATTTACCATATATAAAATTATGACAGGCAGTCAAAGATTGTAAAACTATAAAATTAGGAAGAAACTCCTTCTCCTTGTTATCAATCAAATGTTGATTATACTCAAGGTCGAGGCGAATGCATAAAAGGCAAGGTAAGGAATCATGGATGAGCAATTCCAGTTCATTCATTTCTTTACTTTTTCTTAAGAGTACGCAAATTATGACTATTGACTTAAGGAGTTCATTTACTTGCAAGTGTTTTGATGTTCTGCACAATGCACAACCAAATTGAAAAACAAAACGTAATATTATTTGACTCATAACAAACCAATGCCTTTTTTGACTGTTTCCATAAAAAATATTGCACTCTCATTCTGCAAACAATGATTATTAATATATTAAATGTGTTTACTATTGCAGGAAACAGGACGCGTCGTGCGATATCTGGCCATTGACACCACGATTATCCACTTCAACTGGCTGAATACTAATATTGTTTGAAAATGTCAACAATAAAAAAAGTGAAGTGAAGTGGACGTAAAACTTTCAACTAGCAAAACGATTGAAATTCCACGAAAAGTTCAAGTTCAAAACTTCCTTATCACAATACAATGCTAAGAACATAGCTGAAACCTCCACAGTACCATTGTAACTGCCAGCTTGTATTAGCAAAATCAGTAGTACACTGTTGCGTCTTAGTCTTGATATGCTTTCTCCGGAAAGGAGAAATCGCGACCCCCCTTTAAACACAAACTCCAGTTTGTCACGTTCTTATAGCTCCAACTCCAATATCATCATGGATGACGACATTTCAGAATCAAAGAGTAAATTTCGAAGACTTATAGGAGCTTCAAAAGATGGAAGAATTGATCCTGTTGAGCTTGCATTCAAGTTACTTAAAAGTGCAAAGGACGCACATTCTATAGAGTTTTTAATGTTTTTCCACATGATTGGTTACACGTGCACGACGGTTATAGTTCAAAATTTGTATATTGATCGGCTATGTAGACTTGATTTTAAATTTCCTGATGAAGTTTGTAGGTGAGTTTAAAAAAAATGTCGACTTAGATTTGATGAATCATTATACATTATATAATTTGACTTTATCATTTTATTTGTTTCAGAAACTTAACCGATATTAATATGACTGCATTTGGTGAGCACTTTCACAAAGAAATCAAGTTTACTTGAAAATAAAATGATGTTATATGGTTTCATTTTGTTTCTTTTTGCAGAGAAACAAATTGAGGGAACTGCAGCGTTGTATCAGATGTACAGAAGCATAGTCGAAGCCCTGATTCCAGTTCTTTTTGCATTATTTTTGGTGAGAGTTTCTAGAATAAGATTTTTACACAACAATAAACCAATGCACACTATTTACTAAAGGAGTTGATTTGATTGTTTGTTTTTTGCAGGGACCATTTGTAGATAGAAACGGAACAAAACTCCCAATTGTATTATCGCTAAGTGGTTATACAGTTGCATCATTGTTGTACTGTATAGTAATCAATGTTTCCATCAATTCCGGCACCTTATCTTCTAATTTGCTCAGTTCCAATAAGGTTAGAGGAAATGAAATTATTACTAATTATTGTGATGGTTGTTACGATATAATGATTTCGTGGTCGATCTAATGTAGAGGGCAGGTTTTAAAATGTTATTGATTGTTCGTATTTCAGTCTTACTGGAGGTCTCGTCGCATTCCTGTTAGCCGCATTTACGCATGTTTCTACTCGCTCAACTCCATCGAATCGAAGTTTTAGAATAGCTGTTTTAGAAGGATACTTGGTTTCTCGGAATTTTTGGATTCCAAATAGCTTCAAAGGTATATCAAAAGAGAATAATTTAGATCTTAACAATTTACTTAGATTTAAAAAAATGGAATTTATTCGTTTCAGATTTTTAAAGTGTGGGGATTTGTTCCAGTCTTTCTCATATCAGCCCTTTCTTTCTTTATCGCCCTGCTATATGGAATCTATCATATACATGAGCCAGCTTTTAAGTCAATACAGAATTCATCATTTTCCTCCGTTTTCTATGAAATATTTGACATGAGATCTTTGAAGGACACAATGGCTACTGTCTTCCGACAAAGAAGTGGACCACGAAGAAAGTATGTCATTATAAGCAGTATGAATTTAAAAAATCTAAGCTCAATTTATGCAAATATTCATTAATAATGAGAAATTATTATGATTTGAAAGATGGGTGATCCTTTTAATGGTGACAATATTCATGAGAATGCTTGCCCTATTTGGAACAATGCAAGTTGGATACCTTTACACCAGGAATAAGTTTCAGTGGGATGCCACAAGCTTCTCCATGTTTTCAACTATTGACACGGTCGTATGCCTTTCAGGTAAGAAGAAGATAGCGTTTTAAAAAATTATTAAAATCTTATTTTTTTGAATTTTTTTATAGTTCTATGACATTATGAACTACTTATTTATTTATAGGTGGATTGTTTACTCTGCTAATGATGCACACATATGACTTGAGTGATCCAGTAGTTGGAATATTTAGCGCTGTGGGCTTTGTCTTATCCAACATTGTCTTTGGTTCCGCAGTGGATGGCCGAGTGATGTACTTTGGTAAGTTAAAAATTGTGCAATGTGTGAACTGCAAATGTGAATTATAGTTACTTTAATTATTTCAATGTTTATTTGTCTTTAAACAGGAGCAATTGTTCAAATGTTTTCTGGTCTGATAACAATTGTGATGAGAAGCATGATTTCTAAATGTGTAGCGAAGGATGAGCTCGCTAAGGCATTTTCCTTTGTCTCAATTGGTACGTTAAGATTGCATGACATATTTATACAGTGAAACCATTCCAGAATGGGTTTTATGGAAGGTTCTCGTTTAGTTTCCGATTATTATTTTCTAAAAATTGTTACATTTTGATCATTAGGGGAAGCGTGCATGCCGATTCTAGCAGGACTACTCTTCAATCTTCTATTCCGAAGAACAGTTCACACGTTCCCTGGAGCCGTGTTCTTATTATCAGCTTTATTTCACAGTTTTATACTGTGCAGTTTCATGTAAGTTTTATTTTATTTAATGCAAAATCAATTCTGAGTCATTTGTCGTGTCATCATCATTTTAATCATTACAATTTACAGCTATTTCTACTTCTCGAACAAAAAATATCCTTTCCAATCCTTGGTTGAAGAGCAAGCAATTGACCCTTCTTCAGCCTCGGCGTAAAAGAAAATATGGATGTAAATCGGGCCAGTCGGTTGTCCCTCATCCCCCTTACTAGGACGGATGGTGGATAAAATGCTTCTTTTACACAAACGAATAATTAATTTAACATTTTTGTGTAGTGATCAATGTGATAAAAAAAAGTGTAAAAAGGCGCATGGACGGTTTCTGGACAGAGATAACAATGTAAAAGTTTCCAAGTTAAAAATTCCAATTTAATGTGAATATCGTTTATCATTTCTGATACTAAAGATAGCACGAAGAAGCAAGCAAAAAGATTGGGAATCTCATAAGTCTGGTTTCAAAATCTCGGTCTAAAAGACTTCACATGTTATTGTAGTTTGTAGCTTGTGATACAATAGTTTTATCTTGTACGCTCTTATTTTGTATCATTACGTTAACTTTAGCTAATATTATTGCGAAGAAAAATGGGTCTTCCCGGAACTTCACTGGAGTTAAGTAAAAAGAATTTCATTCACAATTTCAATATAGTCCCCGACAATAACTGAACATTTTTTCAATCGAAGAAATTTTAACAAAAGTTTGAACTTTGTTGGTTGTGATTTTACATGGAAAGTTTTTGCATATCATATAAGAAGTTTAATATATTCTAAAATGAAGATGATGCTACTTGTTTCTAGCCAGTAGGTAGTTGGTAGTCTTTAGAGGTAAGAATCTCACACATCACACATAATGTCGACCTCGACCGTCAACCGTGTAGGTTAAATTGAAATCAATGCAATTATTATTGTATAACAGCTAACAAAAATCAACTCGAAGTATAAATAAAATTCGAATATGAATTAAGATCTTCCTACACACTAATTACATGTTACACTTGAATAAAACACTAAATTGGTCAATGAATCAAGTTTTATTGGGTTAAGTCATATTTTGGATTCATAATTTATTAAAAGTATTCAAATAAACTTAAAAGCGTTATATAAACTTGCATAAGAACGATATTACATGTAGCTTTCTTGTACTTTGAGGATGACCTTGTTAACTTATTAACCAAACTATTCTGTCAGCAACAGATCAAGGTCGAATGTTTTATTGAAGTAACATATATGCATATTACACATCGCCCGATTACATTAATTAGCAAACAATAAAGAGTTTTTAATACGGATGCTCGTTCGTTGAATTAATCATCAGTATTAAGTTATTAAATGAACGTCATCGTCATCAAACAAAACCCCAATGATTTTTTTACATATTATGAATTGCCAAAAAAATGAGGATCTGTTGTTTGTTGTTTTATAATTTATTTTCTAAAATCATATATTATATATAACAACCAATTGCATGTTACAACTTTTAGAAAAATGTCAAAGAAAACAAATGAAAAGAACTAATCCCAAGAGAGAGAGAGAGAGGGAAAGTGGAGAAAAAAGACGAATCGAATAAAAGAATGTAACATTTTGTTTTTGAAAATTAATCCTAACATTACTAGTTTTCTCCAATCTTCTCACGCTTTGGAGCAATAGGAATAAGAAAATCCCACCAATAGTTAACATTCACGAAAGTATACACCACAAAGGTCACAAGGCTGTCATCCTGATCCTCCTTGATGTAGTTAGTCACCTCTAACAAACGAAACCCCATACTTTGTGCTTGTTCAAAGGCTTTCAGAACCATTTCAGAGATTCCCTCTTCCATTCCCTCAAGTTGAAGTGTGAACTTAATTTCTCCGAACTGAGAAAAACTTCCAACTTTAGCCTCCAGTTCGGCACCAGAATACTTCCCATTCACATAATCTATTTCTCCATATTTAGCCCACTTGAGACTCATAGTAGCATCCATGAAGGCTTTATGCTCCTTCTCATTTTTAAAGTTGTAGATGGTAAGCTGTTCCTTCCTGGGGTGTGGGTGAATAAAAGAAGGGACTTCAAGCACCATATCCGGTAAGGCAAGAACGTCGCAGATTGTATTACGTAAAAATTTTATTTCATGTACAAAAGAGTGATTATTCTGCTGAATAATTCCATTGACCTTGAAGATAAAAACGGTACAAGTCTTGTCTTCTGCCGCTTTCCCAGGAAACAAGACAATACAACCGAATCGGTCAGCTTCTCCCCAACAATACGAGGTATGGTTGCCAAATTGGAC
>JAANSM010004409.1:0-11377 GCA_036850725.1 Orchesella villosa
ATGAAAATCCTTTGATTTTCCAACTATCGAAATTTATATCCTTGTGCACATATAATATGTTCCACATGCCAAACTAGTTATGGGTGTATAATTAGTCGATGAAGCAGGGAAATAGAATACTAGTTATTCTGGGAAAGTATGAAAAATACACAAATATATTATTATATATAGTAAATAGAGAATGAGCCTATAAATTTTCGGAGAAAAACGTATTTATTTGCATTCATAAAAATATTGATTTCTATTTTACTATTTTAGCAGACCAGAAAGCAGTTCGTTATGAAAAGAATATTGGATGAATCAAAAGAGCCTGAAAAAATTGTATTGCTGATTTTGCCAGGAGTAAAAATTCAATGTGTATATTTGACAGTAGTCATGTACAAGCTGATAAAAGCTATAACGAACATTTTATTCCCTTTGCTCCTATTCCTCATGGTTTTATGTGAGACGGTTACATATTGTATGGCATCCCACATTGCATTACACGCGTATAGAATCGGATGTATAGCCCACGCGCTGCGTTCATCTCAGAGTGAGCACTCACTCATTCATTTAGAATCCCTTTTCATGATTGTTCTCATCGCACTGAGACAATCTCTTTAAAATGGCAAAATTGAATTGAATTGACACAAGTGGGCAAAAAGAACGAAGATAGATTATATATAGGCTAGCTTTTTTTTAAAGAGAAATGCTGTCGTTGCATGAATTCGAAAAGGGGATTAGAATCAAAGACAGATACAGACAAAGAGAGAGAGAGAGAGGAGAAGGAAAATTCTTTTAAAATCCTGGTATATACCTAAGTATAGTTGAAGATGGGCTTTTGTTGAAGCTTAAAAACTTGCTCCGTTTTCAAAACAGTTGATTTGATATGAAATGAAATAGTGCTTTATTTTACCTAAGTATATCAACTATATATAAGTATTTTCATCATCTACAAGAGCTTTTTAAAAGGATTGAGAGTTAGCATTCCCATTCCGTAATACTATACTACTGTAGATTCCTATTCATCGTGCTTGTGCTCATTTAGAAAGATTTTGTGATATTAATACCATGTTTAAATTTGTCATAAGAGATACCCTTTCCACATCTCATCGTCATTATATCAAAAGGGAGACAGAGAGAGAAAGAGAGGAGAGAGAGAACTAATACTCCAGCTCTTCGTTTCCCTTAGAATCACTGCAAAACCAAAAAAGTGTCTTTTTTCTTTCTCCCTTTTGCACTCCCTATCAAATTTGCACTAGGTCCATTACTTTCCGCTCTAGTTCTCCGGAATGGCTCGTTGAACCTTATCCAGTTCCATGTCTCCTTTTACGTTATATGTTATGCTATATTAGGCTTTCTCAGAGGCAACCTCCAACTGCTACACGCTTCGCCACATTGAGTTTAGAAAGTCGGATATGAGCAAAAATACCTAGAAAGTGAGCACATAATCCTGCTTTTACATTTCCACTCTTTGTGTGTATTATACTCATATACCCACCACACACCACCACAAAATTATGTTTACTTACTGGCTGGATATAGTCATTGTCTTTTTATCGAATCCTCTTCACGACGGCAGTGGATGAAAATGAGTATAAGACAACAACGAGGATGACTTGCTTGATTTAGTGGCGACTCACTCGCTCTAGCTCATTTTCAATGAGAAACTACAAAGAGTGAACGAGAGTTTTCAACATTTCAAGTGTGCTTTTCACTCCAAATTTTGGGGGATATATAATAATTAGAATTTTTCATTGACTCTTTGAATACGCTTTGAAATTAGCTATGTAAATGCATATAAATAAAAGGAAATGAGATAAGAGTATAGAGCAGGGCTCGCTTTTCTATCAGGGTAACAAATACGTACATATAGGTATAGCAAGTTGATTTCTAGAAAGGAAAGGAGATTCTTTTGAAGATGAAGTCGTCTATCTGATTGTGATTATACACCCATATACGCACTATATACTATATATCGTATATATTCAGACATGAATTAGTGGTAGTTACTCACGTGAGTGTCACTGTCGATTCCTATTTTTATACCTTTGACTATGTCGTTCAGACGCCTTTCTGTAGTAGTATAGTAGTAGTAGTAGTAGTATCAGCGATAAAATGAAAGAGCTGGAATATAGCTGTCAAGTAGGAGTGTCTGCGAAAAATATAGTTTCCTTCATCTTTTCAGTATGCTATACGCATATCATAAGTATTTAGGTAAGATTTTGTTTGTGAGTGCATCCTTATAAAAAATACTTGAAATGGAAGTGGAATGTGAAACTAAGGTAAACACATTGGAGTCCTTCAACAAAAAGAAAACGAGTGAAATAAAAAGATTTTCACTGCTAGTCCCATTTCAATATTACTCGAAATGAGTGTTTACCTTCTTTTCTTCCTTCTTTTTCTACCTTTCCACTTACCAACCTAAGGAGACAGGAAATCTGATAGAAATCCTCGGAGGAATATTTTTGGATTCATATATAGACTTATGCGTAGCGTACTTATCTATACACACTGCTAACTATTAGTCAATTTCTTTCATAGTTGCGTGTTATATGGGTGCCCCAAGTTTATGCTTTCCACTGTTTATATTCCGGGAATGATATAGGAAAATAGTATATAATTTACTCAGATTTGAACCGGACTATAATGTATATATTCCATAAGTATACTATAGTAGTAGTCACTTTTAAGTTATATTGAGAATGAAACCGGATGAAATGAAAAGGGAGTATATATTTCGTGCGAGTTCGTTACTGTAATGCGTACAGGACTTCGGTGACTAGCTCAAAGACCACTTCAATAGTCCACGAACAATCAAAGTGCAGAGGACGACGAGATGAGATGAAGTTGGTTAAATTTGTCTGCACACTAGCTTTCAAATGGATGTAGTAAGAATATTACTCCAAATTTGAATTTTTAGCTTAATATATACATACGATAACCATACGTAATAGAGCTATAGGCACACTATATGTTTTCACACAAATAATGTCATTACGTATTCAAACTAGTGAGTGGCTATATCTGGAAATTTTAAAAGGAAAGGGACCCAAGTATATAAAAGAAGAAAGGTAGTAGGTCTATGTCGTCGAGGTACTTCTACTTTCTACACGTGGTATATTTAAGGACACATTTTTTTGCATTCAATGCGATGGTAAAATGGATAGTGGGAAAATGTTACACGAGAGAAATCTCATCTGTACTCTAGTGATGTCTTGCTTTGCAAACATGATGATGATTTCCCTACTCACAAGTAGCTCAGCAGCAGAGCTTTTAACCTATAAATATAAATATTTTATATACATATAAGGACGTATACTGAGTAGATATATCCATGTCTCTTCTATTCTATACGTTATTTAAAATAACCCATGAAAAGCTCACCTTCCTTTCAAGGTAATCATTATCATTGTGCCAGTGTCATCATCCCATCCGGCTGTACTATGTACTTTGTGCTACATATTCTACATTTCTTTCTATCTCATCTCTTTCACCACCGTCAACACGAAGTAGAAAGCACACACAAAGTCTGAACCTTATATAATGCATATTGTATGGTTAGCCAAAAACGTGCGCACATGCTTTTCAACCCTTTTCTTTAGTATATACTATACACATGTGTTCTCTAAGTTTGTCGGTTGTAGGTTTCCTTTCCCATCATTCTTTTCATTCCATTCATGTATGAACCATGAACCTACATAATATTTGCTCTCTTGACTCATTTCGTTTGGTGGTTATTTATCATATCATGCTACCACCGTGGTATGTGTATTTATTTCCCCATTTCGGAATATTTTTGGGTATAAAGTACAAACTGCAAACAGAATAATATTTGCTCTCTTGACTCATTTCGTTTGGTGGTTATTTATCATATCATGCTACCACCGTGGTATGTGTATTTATTTCCCCATTTCGGAATATTTTTGGGTATAAAGTACAAACAGTACACATCATCATTATTATCATGGTATCGTAGCGTAGTGCAGAATTCTAGGTATATTATATGATTATATAATGTTACATTAGAGGTGGATTGTGTTTGCACAGTGATTAAGTCAGTTTCCGTCGGCAAACGAAAGGATACTGCTCCATTATACAATGACATGGTATGTTTGTGTCTCATAGCTCGGCATAAGCTAAGTGTACGGAAGTTCAGATGATGATGGTGGTTTGGAATTGCATATGATTTCTTCATACTCTTCGTCTCCTTTAATGCGGCTTCGCTGATGATGGTAATAATGACAACGTGGTGACAACTGGGACATTCTTGATGATGATGATGATATGATAGGAGAATGCTCATGTATATGTATACACATTAGACATTGCTTTTACACGTTGCAAAAACCACAAGTATAAATTTATTCTTTCAGACCCAGATTTACGTTCCTATCTTCTTCTGAGGATTTTCTCTGCTGACTAGAGTGTATAGGGTAGACTGTAGACGGCAGAGAGTGAGAGTTGAATATGAGTAGGTAGGTGTGTGGGTTGAGGAAGCAAGAGATTTGAAATTTTAATGAAAGATGAGCCAACCATCGTCACTGTCATCACTATCACATTATACTCCTTGCATTTGCATGCTACACAAGTGTGCAGATGCTATATTACACGTTATGCAATATGTATAAGCATGAGAACTCTAGAGTGTATAGCTTTATTCAATGGGTTATGAAAGGAAACCACTTCAACATCCACATTTGTGTGGCTCCGTCTTTATCTCTGGTTTTGTCATTGTTTTTCCTTGGTTGGATTCAGATTACTTGGTACTTTCTCCTTTTTCATGGCAGTTTGAGTTTCAAAATGCATTACGGTCGGGTTACAACTTGCAATTTCAGTACTAATTCCCATATGACCATATAAAACAACATGTTTGCTTGTAGTTGTATCGTATCGCATCAATCAGTACAGGAGAGAGGAGAAAAGTTATCAAATGTCAATGATTTCAATCAAGTACATTTTTGTTGGAGATGAACATGCACCCGCTAACACAATGAATTGCTTTTGTATGAACAAGAACTCATATTAGAAAGTTCACGCAGATAGATGAAAATTTCTACATAAAATACAAAGCCTGATAGAAATAAGCAATTTTAGAAGTGTACATATAGATTCTAGATATTTGATGTAATAAACGGAACAAAAAAGGGCAACAAAAAGCAAGTTAGATAGACAGTTAGACAAGGAGAGGTTGGCTGACTCGTCACTTAGGAGAAAATTGAGCAATTTATGAGAACAAAAGGGAAAAGTCCCTTTCACTCAAGACAAGACAAGCCGGTCCTCATCCACATTATCATCATCAGTATCATGACATCACATCCACATCACACTACACCATCATCATCATGTATTGTAGTTTATATATATATGTATTTTGTATAGCATCAAGTAGATTTACTTCGCTATATATATAAAGAAATACTGTGAATGCCACGAGAAAGTTGCAGGGGAAAAGATACAAGTTTTACAAGCACGATGTGTGTGATGATAGACAAAGTTGCTCCTTTCAGTGAACCACAAAATGCAGAGGAATATATGGCAAGTTGGGGAAGAAGAATAGAAAAGGAAAAGTTGGTATAAAATAGTAAGGTAAAGTCTGGGAAAATGTGACGTGATGCTGATGCTACGACCGGTGGTGTATTCCACTATAGTGTAAAAGTGGAGTCGACGAAACACTAATAATAATAACATAACGTTTTGCTGTTTCTTTCGTGTGGAAGTGGGAATGACGGCAAAAGCCTGGAATGGCTACATGTCTACTGTGTGGTGTGGTGGTATATGGTGTTAGTGGCACTTTCCTTTCTCAAAGAAAGGAGCAGACACAGCAGTTTCTCTTTATACAATTGTAATTTTTGATACTTGAGAATTAGTTGCTGAGAAATGTAACACGTTATAAGTAGTGCACACAATTGTCTCTTTTCTCTCTTGTTTCCTTTTATTTTCTCTTGGTTCTTTCTCTCCTCAGCTCCCGCTTTTGCTTTTCTATTCTTCTCCCTCTCTTCTTCTGGGAGCGACAGGAGCGGCAGTTGTATTGTTATTGTTCCTTTTCATAATGCATGTTATATATAGAAGTTAAATATATATGTACGGTTTCGTTTAGCGAATTACGAAAGAAAGTTGTTGCCGGAGAAGTGCCACTGCTGCTCCTGCCTCTTCTCCTCAGCTCTTGTCTTTGACATTTGGTACGTATAAACAGTTTGTTTGGTAAGATAATGGGAAAGGGTTAATCAGATAGATTATATTATTCTATTGTATTGTGATTGTGTGTGACTTTGTCACTACCATCGGGAGAACGTGTATAAGTGAAAGTAGTTGGAGGAGAAACTTTGCTTTCTTTGAAACAAGAGCGCTGCATCAGCATACACAGCACTAAACTTTCAACTCAACCCAAAACTCGCAAGTAGCAAAAGCTTTATTCAACTATTTTGGTGGAAACTTCCTTTGCAAAATTTCCCATAAATAGGCATATTAGTTTCAAAAGCAAGCCACTCACAAATAAAAAGTAGAATCAAAACTTTTAATTCCTTAATGTTGGAAAAGCCTAGCACAAGTATATATATCTTTAAGTATACATGTAAATGTACATGGTTTTTTGGAACACCAGAAAATGTGCTTTCCCATTTGTTTTCATTACTTTTCTAGCGCTCCCACTAAAAATAAAGTGTCATGCATTATTGGGCTCTGTCGACTTTCATTTAGCAACCTCCTCTCTCTCTCTCTGAGGCAAACAAACAGCTTCCCAGCTCACTCCCGATACGTCACGACTAGGCAAACGTTTACAAACATCAAAGGGAAAACGGTTTGACAAATGGACCAGGTGCGAAAAAAATCACTTTGACAGGATTGATGCATGAAGCAAAACAGCTGACCTCAATTCGCCACAAAATCAATCACTATTTTTTATATTTTCTCTCTTCCTCTTCTCTTTTCCTCTCCATCTCCATCCTTTTTTTTTGTTTTTTCCACCGTCTCCCAAAAACTTCCCGGTATTTTGGCTAACATGCCACGCCACTCCGCATACTTGGCCCCATGAGTATTATGGTGTAAGTGAAATTGCATGTACAGAAAAGGAAAAGTACTCCTTTTTCATAAAGTAAAGTATATATATGGTGTGGAAGCGCGAGCAGAGTGATCCCACACGACAAACCTTAATAAGTTTATGTAGTTTACCCACATATTTTCTACTTTCTCCGAAACTAATGGTGAAAACTTTCTTGCCTAACCAGGCAGGCACTATAAGGCAAGGGCTGGTTCAGTTCCATAACTTGTCGGAAAAATGTGATTCGTTTCAGTTTCCCAAAAGCAAACCCACCACCACACACACACATATATACACACGCTCACCCAGGAAAAGTCCCAAAGTAGTTGGTAGTTGTGGAACTCAGCGTCTTCTTTATACCTTTTCTCTTTCTCTCTCTCTCACACACACATGGTTATATAGTCAGTTCAAGTCAACAACNATATACACACGCTCACCCAGGAAAAGTCCCAAAGTAGTTGGTAGTTGTGGAACTCAGCGTCTTCTTTATACCTCTTCTCTTTCTCTCTCTCACACACACATGGTTATATAGTCAGTTCAAGTCAACAACAGACGGACCAAAAAGCCACAAGAAGATTAATTCTTCTTTCACACACATGTAGCACACATACAAAATTCACAGTGCATTGCAATGCTTTGCTTGCTTTTACAAACATTATACATGATTTTGGTTGAGAGAGAATAAGAAGAGTTGGGAAAAGAGTAAAATTCTCCGACCAAAAGTAACAAACAGCAGCAGCGACCTTATTTCATACTCTTTCTATATTATATTATATATCATAGAGGCTTTTTCCCTCTTCTCCTGGAAAAACTACCTTTGCTTTATGAAAATAGACAGAAAAACGACATTATATTCACGTAATACAATATCCTCTGTACTTATACTGATGCTGGAAGTGCACATAGCACACAAGAAGTAGCAGCAGCAGCATCTCTACCACACACCGCTTGGTTCTTTTTATTGCCTCGACTTTCCTTTCCTTCACTCGGTCAACGGTGGTCGTTTTTCGTCCTTTTTGTGCAACCTGTCAACTTGTCGGCCACATTGAGTGTATAAGAAATGCGAGGAGAAAGGAGGAAGTGAAAAGGCTCATATGTTTAAACATAATATATGGGGAACAACGATAGCAAGGCCCTAGCCAACATGAACAAAATATGTGCATTCATTGGAGGATGGAGGAGAAATGGGGAAAATAAATGATTTTTCTTCTTGGAATGTTGATACAAGAGCTTTCTTTTGTTAGTCGTTTGTTGATGGTGCTACACTGCTCCGTAGTATATATATTTGCTTTTAGAATAGCAAAGCAAAAGGTGGAAGGAAAACCATCGGTTTTGGTAATAAGAATGAAAAGAAGTTTAAGTGAATGAGAGGGAGTAAGATTGACGAGATGAACACAAAAAACAAGTTGCAGTAAAGTAAAGTCTACTCACTTTTTTCTGTTATGAACGTGCCTCCAAGTTCACCAGACATATTATATATAGGCACCTCTCTTTTTTATGTTTTATGTACTTTGAGAAAGAAGTATGGAACTCAGTTTGCATCCCATGAGCGAACTATTCCGGTTTATACTCTGTCAGTCACTCAGTTAGACAGATGGGGAGACTGTCCACTGGGCTTCCGAATGAGAAAAAAAATCCTCAATGGAAAAGATTGAATGTTCTCCGTTCTCCCACTGTAGTTTTACGTGTGGAACGATGCATGGGTCTACGGTAGGATGTAGAACGTATAGGGAATCCGACACCAACCTCACTTTCTCAATGTACAGTTGCCGATCCCCATGGGACAGTAATTGTGATCATCTCTTACGTGTCAGGAAATGTGTCCGTCTCTATGATTGATACTTAAATGCCAGTTTCGATCAGAAGATAGTGTCATCACATTTTCCCCATTGTGGTTCCAGTGGTTGGCCCTTCGTTTTAGGAAGAAAAAGTTATTTTTTTTGTGTTTCAAGAGATAACATAATCTCAACAGTTTGGATTCTCTTCTTCTTAACTGAGAAAACTGAGGCTTCCATTTCTATTGTAAAAGTTATTTATAGTAGCAACAGCTATTATGCAAGTTGAATTGGATTGGGTATGTTACAAAATCCAAGCAGAACCCGAAATACTTTTTCAGTTTCACCATAAACGCTGCTGGACGTCAGAGTTCTGAAGAATGAGATGATGATGATGATGATGATACGCATACGGTTGGGAGGTTTTCCCTTGAAAATTACGTATCATACGTGGTAAAATGTGTGGTAAATTCTGTATATATGCCATAATCTGTAGGGTAATTTATCCCAATCCTGAGAGAGAGAGAGAAAGAGAGAGAGCTGAGAGATAAAAACTTTGGCATAGCGAAAATTTGCATACTGTTCATGTTTTCACAAATGACCATTGTGTATGTAAAATAAAACCTCCGTTTCGTTCCGCTCGCTACTGACAAAACGAAGAGCAAATGTACTCAACAAATTCCTTACGCTCTAAAAACGATGCTTTCCTCTGACTGAAAACATACATATTATGTACGTAAACGCATCGTGGGGTTTTGGGTTACGGTGTACAGATACGGATACAAGTAACAGCAGATAATTCTGTTGGCGGTTTCACATAAAAGCTGTTGAATTTATTTTTATGTGATTATTGCACAACACTTCTTGCAGCTCATGGCAAAGCATAAGATAACCATAAAAAGGCCATTTACGACAGTTTGCGTTCTATGCACACATGGATGAGCTTCCAAAATGCGACTTACACATATACTTAACTGCTTCAGATTCTCGCATAATGGCTAACAAGAAAATGTTCCACTGTCTTCCCTATCATTTATGTATCTCTGTAAGTATACTTTTTAGCCAAAAATATGGATTCCAGGGAAAACTACCATACGTCTTGAGTTTAATGAAAGTTGTAAAGCGAAGCGGGTTGATGGTGCATATATATATTCTTGCGGGGTTCCCTTACAGCCCTGTCTTAGGTGAAGGTCAACAAGACATATTTCAACCAAACTGGGCCACAGTTAGCGTATACATATTCTTCCCTTTTCAGAGAACTTGACTGCAATGTATGACATTAATTAGCTAAAAAGGAATTCATATAAATAGAATGTAGAACGAAGTAAAATGCGTAGGCGGAAAAGCTATCTGCTGCTCAAAGCTTTCAGTTTTGAAAAATAGGCTGCTAAATAAAAGGAATGCCATTCAGTTTGTTCCAAATGAGGTACAAAATACAAACAGCCTTATATAGTTTAGTTTTTAGCAGTTGCTAAAATGCAATTTCCTAAAATCATTTTCCCTGTCCATTTTATCTCCTGTGAATACGAATACACACACAAGACACGTATGCATACGTTGAATGTTCTCAGAATTGAAATTTACCCAAATACAAATGGACATGGACACCATACAGTACAGTTCCGCTTAAGCATGCCTAAACGAGCCCAGCACGAAACTGGAGCTCGCATTGAATACTAAAACGTCCGATCCAATCATCAATGTTGACTGCACCAATTTACGCTATTGCACAATTCCACACATCTGCAATATACAAGCGTAAAAAACCGTATTTACTTTGTTGTTTCTGTTATGTTTTGTGTAAAGAAAGTAACACCAAAAATCTGACCGAGTTGAATTCACGTATCCGACACTTTTTCAGCTTTTAACCGGCATACATCAAACTTTAAAAGTAGAAAAGCTAAAAAGCAGTAGTAAACTAGCAAACACAAAAAAACTTTTGTCAGGTATATACTTATGTTGGCTTGGGTTGGGGCATAAACCAAACTTCAAAACAGAAGAATAGCCTAGTAAAGCAATGGAAAGAGTAGCATATATCCTGCGCGACTCCACAGGATAAATCCGAAGTTATAAGTATGCATTCCGTGAACATTTACCACATAAATTATTTACACCATATATGTACTGCACCAGAAACTCTTCTGCATCCACAATTCACCCTCAGAAGGAAGAATGTATATATAAAAGAAGCAATTCCCTTACTGCTGTTTAAGAAAGCTTGAAAGCTACGGTGCTCTTGTTTGCTTCCAAGAAAAGGAGCTGAATACAAGGAGGAAAATCGTATCACGTATTCTATCCTTCCTTTATGGTTGGACCTTTTTCTAAAGATTTTGGTAGAAATGTTGTGGTGCTACATGCTATCCAGCTTTCTTTAGGCATTTTGAACTAGTTTTTGTCTTTGTATGAGAAGTAAATACAAGTAAGTACATAACTGCATTAAAAAATTTTAAAACAACTGCAGGCATACAAATAAAAACAGGGCATAATATAAATACTATAAAATGCACCAACTGCAATGCATATATTGCATCCCAAATTTGCTGCACTTCTTCCATACACAATTTCCCATCAATATATGTATGCT
>JAANSM010004410.1:0-11377 GCA_036850725.1 Orchesella villosa
CGTTAACGAAATCTGTTGTCCTGAGTACTGATAAGTTAATTTCGGATGAAATTTTCGCTCAGGGGTCGTTTTCGTGCGAAATTGGTAACCACAGACCCGCACTTAAAGTAATTTGAGGACAATGAGTACTTCAAAGATTCTTTTGCAACGTATTATATTACATTTTATATGGAATTAAAATTTATATACCGCCTATAGAAAATGGTTGTTATAAACGAATGTATGTACTTTTAATGTAGTGAATTCCCAGTAGGAATGTTGAATTACATGAATCCTTTAAAATTGTTGTAAATATTTTATGCAAATTTCACTAAATGCTTGTTCTTGGCATAGGTACGTATAGTAGCATGATTTTCTCCGTCTCAAAATACCCGTTTAATTAATGAAATCAGTATTCCAGATATGCAAATGGCCTTAATAGTTTTACTCTTGTTGAAATGATCGTTGCGTATATCTAGTTATTTGCTGCGGGGAATGAGTGTATGTCGCAGCAAAAACATGGTGAAGTAAGTAGTAGGTACAGACGGCTATAGTCAACCCCATTTAGCATTGAAATGAAGATGACGAAGACTGATGACAACGTTAAATATGGGTGATGCCAACAGCTTTTCAGAAGTGGAGGTTCATGAAGGAAGGCACTCTCGAAAAGGAAACTATTATTGAGACGTGACATATGGGTATTGTGCACATGTGACATGAAAGACTCGTAATATTTCATTAAGTATTTCTAGTCGGCAGTCGGGTGCCATTAACTCGCTTGAGGAATAGACACAATGAAAGGTGATGATTTTAAAACTAGTGAGCTATTAATAATGGAGGCAGCCAAACCACTGAATGCCATATGTGGCCCATGTATTTGTAAATCCAACTATTTCAACACATTGGGACTTCATATATGAATTAACATCGGGCTACTTGTCACTATATTGTTACGAAATGTATGCATACGCTGTAATATTCTGCGTAATACCCGGATGCCAAATGTGAGGTAGTGTGTGTTGACCCAGTACATCATTTATATCATTCATCTCGTTTCGCAGAAGTGATTTGTGATGTGTAGGATTTGTAACAATGGAAGATGCTTCGCTAAAATTTTATTGTGGTGGAAAAAATGAGCGCCATTAATATATTGCTTATGATGCGATGTACTATATATTGCGATTGTATATTGTTATTACTTCAAAATTATAATAATAGATTATATGTAAAGAATAAAAATATATACTGAAAGAACATTGATTTCCATGTATTTATTCCATTCTGTTGGGTCCATTATCGAAACATTTGCAAAGTCTCCTTATTCATAATCCATACATACAGGTTTGGACTTGACCAACCTTACTAAAATATCATCACATAATTTATCTTCGGAAGTTGTAAAACACTGTTTTATAGCTTACTCCTGGGTACGTATTTACTAGGTTGATAATGTAATTCTAGAGCATTCTTAACTAAATCCGTGGTACGTAAGGCACATCCCCAGAACAAAGTCAAGCCTGAGCCTCCATGTCCATAGTTGTGAATTACCTATGAAACAAATTGTATTAAAAAGCCGATGACTCATATTATTCATAAATTCATAAATGATGTGTGCTCAAACACATGCAAAATTTCTGGGTCATTGTAATGTACTGAAGGACTGGTCACGCCTAGCCAACTAACTTTATGTCTCTTTTCAACTGGCATACTGGCATGCAGGTAAAAGGAATCTTAGGTGGGAGGAACTGAATAGAAAACTGCTATAATTCTTTTGTCACACTTCATTTCATGCTTTGTTTCAAAAGGCAGCTCTAGAATCACATTTCAGCTGTTCGCCAACTCAGCCAAAGTTAATCAATCAAACTTTGGATATGCTTACAATAAAAGCAAATTGATATATACACACAGTATATACAACATATTATACATATAAAATTAAAAAGTGAAGCAAAACATTACATTACACTACAAGTAGATCACGAACATTTATTAGCATGTACGCAGAACTAGCAAGAAATTCAGGCGAAAGTGACGTCTTGATATTTTTCATGAACGTAAAATGTGCAAACTAATTTAACATATTCTCATTAATCAGCACGTGCAGTCAAAAATGACATTTTCCCCAGAGAAATTTGATTAAAATTTAATATTTGTTCTACCTACAAGCTATGAAATGAAAAGTAAAGACAATATTGTTTTTTTTTCACTTTTGTTTGCGCTTCCTTGAAGCTACCTAATACATAACGTACAAAACGTACACAATGTCCAAATCCCTTAAGGAAGAGCAGTTTTATTGAAACAAATATACTTGGATGAAATGAACATGGTTTGTGAGCTTATATTATATGCTACAGAAAAATACATGTTTGAAAGTGCCTGATTCATGTTTACCTTTTTTGCTTGCTCTTTCTGACAACTACACAAACGCATCATCTTCTCAAAATTGAAAGAGAAAAATTGCCCGGAGAAATAACTAAAGCCATTGTACATATTTTTTTTTGTAAAGTTTCAAACTTCACGCGGTCGGTCACATACTATTCATACTCGGCTTTATGAAAAAAGCTAATGGGCTAATGCTGAAGTAAGGAAAACTTTGCTGTTCTCACATAAAACGTATAATTTTATTGTGGTAAAGTCGAACAAAGACAATTAATATATAAAATGAAACTGGCAAAAGAACATGAAAATCCATTGAAGAACCAAGCAAAAGCACCCCTTTTGTTATGATCATGCCATGCTCAAGCTTAGAACTTGTCTGTAGGCAAGAAGAGACAACAGAATGTCGGATGCTAGAAAGTTGGATGCTCATTCGGATGCTACACTACATCAGATAGCGAAACCTAACTGTATACTAAACGTTTTCCCTTTCGAGAACATAAATGCCGTAACCCTTTTGGTGCAACAACATATACATACATTCTTCTGCGCCTTTTTGCTATCAAACTCTCACAGGAAACAATGGAAAAGGAGTGAACATCGAACACTTGTTTATCATTTTAAATGCGGTTAAAATCCTTCATGGCACAGTGCTAAAACCTTTGGAATGTCTATATTAAAGTTGCCAAATTCTAAGAGTCGTGCCTCCTGCCTCTAAGAGTTCATCTGCATCTAGAAAGTTGTACTTAAAATGAACTTTTCAAGGTTAAGAAAAGATTCTTTAGAGGATATCAACCATTTCATGCGAGTAGGTCTCGGGTTATAACACTATTAGTACGTATAAGTTAGTAAAGTAATAGCTTTTATTTATTATTGAGCAGTGGGATGTAAATGGATAGTCAGCATCAGGAACAGCTTCAAGCTAAAGGAAGGGACTGAAGGAAAGCAAAAGTCCATATCAGCCATACCACAAGTGGTGTTATCAGCATTGCCAAAAGTTCCAAATCAATTTCATGCAGGGTACTCGTGACCACACTCCCCATTTACATGTTTTCTTAAATGTCTTAAGCAGTAGTAAGTGTTAAATATCTAATGCTTTATTAAATAAACTAAACTAAATAATAGTTAGTGAGTGTATGTTGTTCAATAGCTCATTTATTTGAAAGCATATGCTCTAAAATAAGGAATCCTCCACTAGTATACTATAAATGGCCAATACTAAAAATACAATTGATATATTTTTTATGTCTCTACCCTACTGCATTCGTACGATAGAACATAACAAACTAATGCAATGATATGGACAATGAACACGCAGACGATGATGTTTTGTAATGTTTTAAGTGTATAGATAGACTCATTTCCGTTACTGTACAAGGTCTATACAATAGTCACAATTGCTTTAATTTAACCGAATTGCCAGAGCTTCATTCTCTGTCTACAAAAACAATTTTCGGCTTTAGTCTCTTATCACATTTTTGCATTGCATGTGGGAATGTAAGAAGTCAGAGGGGGCAATAAAGGGCAGGGAATGGGAGTACATCTTAGCAAGGTCACAGTAATACTTACACCCAAAGATGCAATAAGTAGCAGTGTGTAGCATCAATGCTAACGTTGAAAGCCAACTGGAAGAAGCAGGTCTGGCAGAATGAGAAAGTTAGAAAACCATACATACTGAAAATTTTATACCACCCGTTTCTACAATAACTGCCCAACGTATTATATTAGGTTATAAGTTTATATAAAACAGGATTTCCGCACTAGATAAAAGATTGCACTTACCGTGAATGGTATTTTTCCTTGAGAAGAAATCCCAATTTTCTCCATTTCCAGCCGAACTGCGGGTCTTCCTGGACGGAGACCCACCCATTCTTTGAAGACCTGGGCATTCTGGAAACAAGTTACATTATTGCTAATTTATACTATGATCGTTTTCCTAATGTTCTAGATCTATTCATGTGCAGCGTTTCAAAACTAACAATACTACGCAAACCTACATTATTAACTGACCAAAATACTTTTTATTCTAACACCAACCAAAGAACTTTGTGAGTTTAAAGGAAATATGATTATTACATCGGAAGGAAATCTTTTCCACAACATATTCTGAGTCAGAATTTCTGACAACAAGGCGCTGCAAAAAAGGCATTTTATGTTGGAAAATGGTTGGGAACCAAAGAAATCTCCAATATATATCGATTACTTCGACGCATAAGGAAAATGTGACTTGAAACTTGTGATAGCAAAAGAACTTTAAGGAAGTTTAATTATTATCAAACCTTCAAACTCGGGATTATTCGAAAGCACCCTTTCGTGATATGCACTGTGTCTTCGGGATACACCTCTGTATTCCAGTCGCCCTCTTGGTGAGTTCCTCCAAGAACGACGGCATCTTGACTAAAATATTAATTCAAGAAATATTATATTATAACGATACAATCCCGTACTTTGAATTTAATGGGAACATTACTAATCGATGTTTTTAATGATTTAATACTTTGGAATGATGTAATTTCCATCATCATCATCCTCGAGGAGCGCCCACTTCACAGTTGGAGCCAGTACCTATACACAATATTCCGAAACAAATACAAACATGATCAAAACTCAGATACAAAACTCAAAACAAAACGTATCATAAAATTTTTTATGAACGAATGCGGAAATGAAAACAGAAAAAATACAATAAATAATAAGTCAACAATTTGAACACTTTGACCCGACCCTTCCATTGATTTCTGATGCAAAATCGTAATTGACCTTATTTAAGATAAGTACCTTATTACGCCAAATTGATATTCAAACTATGCAAAAAATAATGCTAATATTCATTAAATTGTATCGTATTGAAAAGCAACTTTATTTGTGTATACCGAAACGTTCTATTAATTCATAATTGTAAGTATAATAGTATTTTGTACAATGAAACTTGTGTTATTAAGTATATCACCCTCTTCCTTCCTAACTAAAAAGTTTACGTAGCCGATAGAAAATTATTTTTTTAAAGAAAATAATTAAAGTTTTTTTCGTAATTATAAAATATAATCAATCAGTGTACAGCATATTATGTTGTACTCGCTATCTCCTACAATTCTTCTTGTACTTTCTATGCCAGAAGATAAACCCAGCAATGCCAAACAATGCACCAGCCACAGCTAACCCTATAAAAATATCCGTCGTGGAAATAGGTTTTTTCGGAGGGTCACAAAAAACTGGTGCGTAAAACTTTGCCAAACCAGGATCACTCTGCTCTTCCATGAACGCTTGATACTGAAATCCAGAAAATCGTATGGTAAAATCATTTTCAGATATCAGTTCCTGAAACTCGCACTTAAATGAATTATCCAAGGGTACAGCAAACACATTCAGGTTTTTGTTTTCACCAATCAGTATTTCATCTCTATCTCTAGCGTTGGGTAGATTCGTTGCAGGATATGTGATTTTTATTCGAGAAATAGCAACCATCGTCTGAGCAGGTGCCCTCGTCCCTTCTTGATAATATGAATCAAAGTAAATTCGAATTGAGCCATGAAGTTGTGTTTCATTTTGTAGGGGTACAGGCCAAATTAATTCCATGAACTGAACCATATCCTCACAATTCCCGCTGGCTTCTGCTGACGACGGCATATCTATCCTGGCAACGTACCTTTCCCCATCCGTTTGATAATAGTTGATGTCAAATTGAATTGCTGCTCTGAAAAGAATGCATGTTTGCCTCTCAGCTAAATTTGTAACATTCCAGAATCCTTCGTCGTTCTGCCAATCTTCCTGTTTTTTATCGTGTCGCAATAATGCGCTAAGTGATGATGATGACTCAGCATTGTCACCAATAATTCCAGGTTGCTTCTCCAACTTTATCAGAGAATTTTCTCTTGAAGGTGCATTCCCTTCGCTGCTACTGTTCTCACTTCTACCAATTCCATTCGCATTTGTCGTGCAATGTATCAAAATTAGGATTGCTATTGATATAGTCGGCAAAGAAAAATAATGCATTTTTCTAAGCTACGTAAAATGTACTTTTGCAAAAAAAAAACAGATATTCGTAAGACACTGAAATGTATTGAGAATTTGAGAAAGAATAAATGTTAAACAAGCAGTAAGGATGAATTATTACTGTCGCATAAACGATCTCTTCTGTTCGATTTGTGTGGATAAATTCTTTATCTTATCTTTTCATAGCAATGTCAAGGCGTGAACGGATGAGAAAACACGGTTTTCCAGATATTACGTGATATATTTGTATGCAGACAGTTTTGTGCTTAGTTTCAATTCAACCTACAGCGTTTGGATGTAGGATGTCATTGTATTATGTAAACTTAATTTGGCTACACAACGAGCAACTGTCGTATTATATCAGTAAAAACTTTGGGAAAAGGGTTTAATGTCACCAATAAATATCATTCATTATGCATACCCGCATCACTTGCCCTCTTTTCGGTTGAACCAATGGATCTGGAACGATGCGATTGGCTTGAACACCAGTGCAGTTGACAACAATGTCGAATTCATGTTGAAGCTCGGTGATATTGTCAACCCTTCTTATGACAACATTTCCTCCTGATCTCTTGAATATGTCGAGGAAATACGGTAGCAGTTTTGCGGCTTCACATGTGAATGACACAAAAGAGTATCCTGTTCTGCAATCATAAAAAGAGAAACATCAAAGTAGGTCAAAAGCTTTGCAACAATCCTTTTAGGTTTTTTTGTGATAGCAATATGCAGTCTTTTCATAAAAATGGTTCAAGATAGAAATATCCAGTTTTAACAAAAAAAATATAAGAGAGGTAGTGTTGTTTTATTGGGGATTTGGCATACATCCCTGAGCTTCCTGTTCTCTCAAGGATTTTCATTGATTTAAAATGTCCTCTAAATACGGATATATCTGTATATATAGCAAGCACTTCTCTTGAGTTGTTTTGAAATACGTTTGGGTTGGGATATGGAAAAATTATATGATTCTGTTTAAAATTGTAACAAATAAACGTACGTTTTTTTCGGGAAATGATGTGGTAATAAAAGATCATGTTGCATGTTAAATTTAACTTCGTTTTATAAACATAAATAATTTAACATGTCTTACTAATAAAAATATAGTTCATATACATTTTACACTCCGCTCATCATATATATTCTAGCTACATAGTATTATAAGTACGTTTAGGCTGATACCACTGAGTTTATATGTAAATGGCAGATACACAAATAAGCTTAAAAAGCGTGCTTGTATCAGTCATTGAGTCATTACTAATGGGTTATGTAATCCGACTGAAAATGGGCTTCACATGGTTGTTAATGTTGTTATTTCCACTATCTTATAAAGTTTAGAAGTGAGGCTAAAGTTTGGAGTTAAGCTTGCGGTAGGACTTCCTTATTACTTTAAAACTTACTTGAGAGAAGGTTTCTTAAAAACAGCTAACTCGTCGAGTTTCATCTTTCGGAATCCAAACACAATGTCTTTCCACATTGGATCGGATGTTTCCTCTTCGGAAACAACGCGTATTACGGGGAGCATGGAAATTCCTATTACACCACCATCTTCCGTTCTCCATTGATTATGAAGGAAATCATGAGTCGCTTTAGCCCACCTACTGTAGTTAGTATTAAAAAGTGCCGTTAACATACATATGAGTACATACGTACAGTTAGAGTATGAAAATCAGACATTGTATACAGATGATGTTGTATTGACAGACATTGTATACATTGCACAAAAAGATGATGATTGATTCTCGTAAAGCTTTGGTTTTCTTTGTTTTTAACGGTCAAAGAGCACTTGAAATGCATTTCTCTATGAATTTTTCAGTTTTCACAGCAAAACTCATTCAAGGCAGTAAATAGTATATGTTTGGCTAAAACTTATTATGCCAAGCCATATTATAATAATAATAATAATCATTGATAACATTGGATTTCATGACTTTATAAAGCAACACCAGTTTAAAGAGACTGGACTTTTACCCTGACTGACTCACGATTGTTATTTCCTCTATAAGGATATTGCGAGTCCAAAAAGTTCTTTCAAGCTAAAAATATTGTATTTTACAATCATCCACTGGAGCGGCAGGTATAGTTCTCATAAATGCATAACCAAACGACTTCTGGACTCAACGAACCCCAAACTACCATGATGACAAAACTGGTATAAGCAATCCATACATTCGTCGGAATCCTGCAAATCTCACTTTTGTAACATTTCCATGCAAGTTTCGACATGCCCAGAAGTCCAGTGCAGTGGATCACGAATTTTGAGTGTACTTATGCACTAGCATGGTCAAAGGCATTGAATTTCACATGAAATGTATGTGTAAGACTTTTGCATTTGTAATGATAAGTATCAAAGCTGTCATTCTAAAGTTTCAACTATACATGATATAATATATTCCTTACTAAACATCCTTTTCCGGAGTATCCCCTAAAAGATATGGTGACCATACGCCTGCAGCTCCATCCCCAGTTGTGTGGGGAGACAGCTTCTCAGTAATAAGGGTTATCTCTACATCAGGAAAACTCCTCTGTGTGCATATCGCAGAGCTGAGACCAATTATGCCCGCTCCAACAACTGCTATCCTCACCATTATTTCCACAAAATCTCTACTTAAAGCACTGCTTAAAACGTGATTGCAGGATGTGTTTTGTGTGCGCGATACGAATAATGATGCTTTCTTTGAATACGTGCATAAACTTTATTATTCACAACTCACAACAGAGAAAAGTGGTATACAGTCAAACAAGGACGGAAGCAAATAATCAAAGAGTATCTTTTTGCTTTGACAATTTGTTTGTTATTCCATTTTTAGTCCAAAAACATCTTGTTACTGACGGTCAAAATTCTTATGTAATATATACAACTAATACACACACGTGAAGAGTATCAAAGAACAGTATCAAACATTTTACATACTTACATAGTTGAGGTGCACGTTTGACAACAACCTTGAGTACAAATTACGAATACATAAAATGGAAAGATATTAATGTTAACATGCATACAACAACATAACGAATGATAGAATAATGATATGATAAGCATGTCATATGTCATACGTAAGTTTAAAGTTAGTGAAGGTTTAAAATTAGGCATATCGCTTGTGTGCTATGCAGAAATACATTACTATATAGCCTTTCCATATTAGTATACCTTTTATAAATGCGCATTCATGAGCACGTGTACACGCACAGATGATGGTATGTTAAGTGATGGTAAGTGCAAGTTAAATAATAAAAGCGTTATTTTTATACTTAGTACTTACACAAAATGATAATTATTAAGTACCGAACAAAATTATTGTGGTATATGGTAAAGCTTTGAAAATCTTGATTTAATGCATGATAAGAACCACTGGTATTTAGAAGGCACAGTTGCTGACATCTATCAAAAACCCAGCAAAAAGCAAAGAAGAGAGAAAGTTTGTTGAATAATTTTTCCAGTGGCAGTGGATAGAGGCTTTCACGCGTTACAATAAGCCAATTCTCTGGAAATCTTTTTACAACTTTTACAATTTTTTATAGCCTTTTATTTTTTTATACGAGAGAGACGAGACATCAAGGTACGGTGATACTTCAGCATAGCTCCATAAATCACACTTTTCTGGATTTGTTTACTTTCCTAGAATATGTGCGATATATATGTATGTACTTTATCTTAATGTAGATCAAGGCCACTTTTACTCAGAGCTAGGAAATTTTGCATTGCGCTGTCGTTAAAAAATTGCATGTCACAAAGTATTAATGCTAGACGATGTAATAAAAACATGAGTTTTATACTTGTAAGAAATAAGCCTAATCGTTGTGGTACTGCTTGTTGCAATATTTTTGTACAGTTAAATATGTTGTGGTCTACAAAATTAAGTGAAAAAATCTTGGAAAGGCTAGAACATGCATATATCTACAGCACGATATTTTTTGGTGTAATAAAATCTAACCATTTTTCATCATGCAAGCATTAGCAAGGCAAACCCATTTCTAGCTACCACAATGATAACCCTCCCTTACAATGAAAACGATTCTGATTTTACTGGTAAACATTCAAAGTTTTCTAAATGCCAGAAGCCTTACTTCTGGTAACAGGAAGCATTGAATAAATAATAACACAATTTTGCAACAATCATGATCCTGGTTCATGTCAGCACGAATATATCATGTTTTAGCAGTCATTTTCCTGTATACATGTGATACGAGTCTCAATTTTCTGCTGTATCCATTACAATCACATTTTACTTGCTCCAAATTATGCAGAGCTAGCTTTGTACGGACCATTTAAAACAGCATCGAACCATGGCCTTACATCCAGCAAATTTTCTCCATTTCGGATTGCAAAAAGGAAAACATGTGCATGGATATGGATACGAATCTGAGTTGGAAGTCTCAGTCTCAAGTAACACAATTTAGTCCATCTGCGTGCACAAAAACACCTACATTCAACAACCTAAATGCACCAACTGCATCTGTGCCACCATTTGCTGACGTATTTATCCTGCTCCACTGCTTTCATCTAGTCTGAATGAGAAGAAAGAAAGAAGAGAGATTCAGTATTGATCCAGTTCAAATTTTCTGCTAGCAAAAATCTCAAGAAATTATTTGGGTCACATTTACTCGGCAATGTGCAGTGCAACATTTGTTGCTAAAAAAGGAGGAAAAAGGAACCTTGCACAAACTTTATCAAACAAGGCCAGTCCCCAAAAAAATGACTCAAAATGTCCAAATAAACAATATCAAAGCTTAAATGCAACATACATAATAAAAAGGCACATTATATGTGACACAATGTGTTTGGAATGGGATAAGAATCGTAATGTTGTTATATTCATAAAGAAGATTCACTACAGGCCGGAAATTTGAAGAAAGCGACAAATGGTTTTGGCTTCCTGCTCTCCCTCATCTCCTCCCTTGTAACTTTATCGTGTATACTAAAATGTTCCCGGTTGTGTTGGAAAATCAACAAATAAATTTGATTTGATTTATGAGTTAACAATGCGCTGCCCAGTATAGTTTTTCAGAATATAAATTATATCCAACTCTCCTT
>JAANSM010004411.1:0-11376 GCA_036850725.1 Orchesella villosa
TAATTTTTTAAAGCCAATTAAAATCACATCTTTTTTCCCAAATTTCCCTCTTTTTAATGCTTGCATACCTAACTTTACACTCGAGAGTATAAAACACAGGGAGAGAATAATTGCTGTAATATGCGTCAAGAGCCGCAATCCAATCCAAGATGATAGGGCTACAGATGCATATATAAACTTCTAGTGAAAAATCCATATGCCTTTTTACACTGCGCTACAATAGTTTTTTTTTCACTGCCACAATTGCCTAACAACTTTCATTATAATAAATTCATTTCATTCATCTATCCATCCGTCCCCTTCTTTTTTCTTATTCATCCGCTTCTTCTCTTCCTTATGTTATAATCCATTTCCCCTTTTTCCTTATTTGATCATGGCATTTTAGAAAAACGTGTTGCACTCACTACTCATTCTAAAGCTAAAGCCAACGACGAAATATCTTCATACCATTTCATTCATTCCATTCCTCAGTGAGTCTCTCTCTCTCTCTACGCCACATATTGTGTTGTAAAAAAGAAATGTTCTTATAATATTATATGGCGGAAAAATATAATATCTTCTTGCCTCCTCTCCTCCTCCTCTCTCTCTGGAAGAATTCAATTAATTTATCCCAAGAGCCTAATCAGAGCCCCTTTTTCATTATGAGAAACGGGCCCATGTTGTATCATCATCATTCATCCGAAGAGAAGTAGCAAAAGAGATTCTCTCTATATTATATGCTCCTTCTACAGAAGAATAACACAAGCCACCACCTCCGACTTAAAACAAGACCTTTGCTTTCGAGAATTTACAAGAAGCTACAGAAACAGACGACCCCGTGTGCCTTGATGATGATGATGAGTTTGCCATTGCCAGACTGTCTTTTTTGGCTCTCTGCCTGGCATATTCTGGTGTTGGTGTGGCATTTTGGCTTCCTCCTCTCCTTGGCAGTGAAAATATAATATATTATCGTCATCCTCATGTGTCTTCTAGCACAAATCAGTGGAGGTAACGAACTACCAACAGCATACCACCATCCTAGCTTATAATATACATGACAACTTGTAGACTTTTCCCGTTGACTGAACAAAAGCAAAAGACAATAATTTTTTTTTGTGTACAATATAATAATGCAATGAAACGACAAAACCCTTTTCCCTTCTTCCTTCATTCAAGCCCATTTGACACTGTAGAAAAGCACTTTTGACGCTCATTTCTCATCTTGATTGCTCCTTCTCTCTGTTACCAACAAAGACAGTTGAATTGATGAAGAGGAAGAAGGGAAAAAAATTCACAACAATTATCATTGTGTCCTCTGCTTCCACTCATTTAGTATGAACGTGCAAAACGTCAACGTTTGGGTGTAGCTTTCGCATTAACTTTGAATTATCAACATCAACTCTTTTTCTCTCTCTCTCTCTCTCTCTCCTCCTTTCATTCTCATTTTTACGCCAAGCATCATGCCACCAATTCTCTTATATTGTCTCATCACACATCCCATCGTATATATATCGTCGTCATATGTCTCAAGTCTCAATGTCGTCGTCGTCCTCCTCGTCATCGTCATGTTCAGCTGGTCAAGAAAACAAGAGGAAAAAAAGGAGCCAGCAGAAGAGGACCACCTCGCTGTCACTAGTTTATCATCTTGCCTTCAAGAAATACAATGAAGAAAAAAGGCACATACCACAGACCCTCTATACACCATGCCACACCACTTGCCCCTAAAGATATTTGAGATACACAAACAATAATGAATATATTTCATAAAGCTCGAGACAATCTGTCGTTTTATAACTGATCCTCCCGAGAGCTATATACATAACCACATTTCATATATATATATCATTTAACATAAGAATAGCGCTATTCCTTATCATATGCTTTCTTAAAACTTAATTGTGCTCGTGAATAGAGCATGGCAAAAGTGGATTTATTGCCCTTTAGTTTCATTTTGGCAGTTGGCTGACGTTACGCAAAAATGAAAGAAATTTTTTCGTAGGGGAAAAAGAATTTTTGCATAGACATATTTTTTTAACATTTGTATTTTATGCAGGCATATTACATTTCGTTTTGTACATGTATACCTACCTACCACCTTACATTCATGGGAGTTCTTGGATAAAAATTCATTTGAAAAATCAGAGATTTGGACATTGTAGTCTTATGTACCTTCATCTTCATCATTTAACTAACTACCCATATTGAATGTTAGCAACAATGACTATGTTTCATTTTGGTTTTGCTTTGGTTTGGCTAAATAAATGGTGAGTAAGACGAAGATGAGACCAGGTACCCTAGAAAACCTGTTGGGCCATCATACTTTTCTTTACTCTCAAGTGTGTAGATTTTTTTTCTTTTACGTATTAAATACTTTGTAAAAAGTGAAGCCTCTCTCAATGTAATGTAACATTTGAGGAGGACAAATCAACCTTTTGTGTTCAGAGTTCCTAATCATTAAAAGGAGCTACAGATTCTTACCAAAGCTCTTTGTTGTATAAAAGCACACAGTGCACACAAAAAAGTACAAACTAAAAAACTCTTTTCTCAATAGCCCGTCTCAATTTTCGATAGTCAATTAGGGTGGTAGTCAAACTATTGACTACTGATTGTTAACTGCACAATTGCACAACCAGAGAGCAAACAATCATCAGGATATCATGTCGTGAGGATGTTTTTTAAAGTTCAAAGTCAAGTTGCAAACTTTGTATTGTATCTTGTATAGTATCGCATTCGCATTGCCTCTCTCATTGTGTTGACCATTACCATAACCATAACTGACGAAGGAAGAACCTACATTTTTCCCCAATGCAGCTGATCTGATGATGTTGCTCATGATGACTAGCAACAAAAAAAAATGCCAGCGAGTCGAATACATTTCACAGAGAAAGTTGTACTTGTCCCCCATTGTTTGTGTTGACAAAAATTATTCAAGAAAACAAGACTTTTCAGCTTGCTGCCAGCTTAAAAAATGAGGAAGCCACCAAGTGACAAGAAGGGACGATGAAGAGGAAGAGAATCATCCTCTCTTCTGCCAACTGAAAATGTGTACGTTCATAGAAACAAGATCCATATAGCACACTATTCCATATCTGAGCATTCTTTCGTGTATAAATGGGCATGATCCTTGTTTGCCATTAAAGACATTATATATATTTTGTTATTACACACACATCAATGAAAAAATGCATTTCGATGTACCCATGTAACCATATCATGAATTTTTTTTGGAGGATACATAATTCCATATTCAAGCTACTTAACGGCTGCCATATATACAAGTTGTACATTTGTGTGTGTCCGTCCATCCCTTGTAATCCCATCACGAACATTTTTTCATATATTAATCATGCATATTATATTGGGGACAACAATGACAATTCTGACAATGACTCTATGCTGTGCTGCCTGCCTTGTGAAAAAATCTGAGGGAGTATAAAATCTAATGGCGATGGTAACATGTTGGATGTTGCTGATGGGATCGCGATGTGAACCAAAACCTGAGAGAAGAAGAAGACGAAGTGAAGCCTAAATTTTTTTCTTGTAAATGGTGAATGGAATGGAGGATGTCAAGTTGAGCCAATATGGAGCCAAATAACCACACCACACCATGATGCTCTTTTTCGCATAAGGGAAAGGTAAGTTAAGTGCACAATATTTCTTTTTGCAAAGGTAAGCTTAAACCCTGTCAAAAATCTCGTGTGTAGCCATATATCTCTCTCTCTGTGAAAACGAAAAGAATAGAAAAAGGTTGATTATTGAAAAAAGAAACTTTGTGACTAAAGTTGTTGGGGAAGTTGAAATATCTTCTTGGTTTTTCTTCAAGTACACCACACAAAATGTAGTTAATTGAGAATTAATGCAATATAATAGAATATAATAAATATAATAAGAAATGTGATATAGGAACCTTTGAAGCTAACTTACTGAAAAATAAGATTGAATGAAATTTTGTGAGTTTAAGTTGTTGCTCATCTTGACTGGGATAAATCTCAACAATTTTTGGTTGTGGATTGTGGAGAGGAACTCCTATATAATAACACAATTATAAATGAGAATATAAGTACTAAACCTAACTAGTAAAAACAGTGAGAAAAATGATGGAGCAAGATGGAATTAGCAGGGTATAGATAAAATATTACGTGAGTCAGAGACAGAAATCACAAAGAAATTTTTAAGAGAGAGAGAGAGAATGAGAAAACAAAAAATTTACCTATAGGAAAGAAGATAGAATAGCAGCACAAGACATTATATTATTACCTTCAAAAGTGAGAGGGCACGGCTTTGGCAACAACAACTTCACTGAGCATGCATGCCAGACAGACAGGCTATGGGCGATATATAATAATGGGCAAATGAAACAACCCATTATAGGCCATACAACTCCTAATAAATTATCGTAATAAAATTTCCCACCGCCACCACCACCGCAACAGACTTTGAGCTTATAATACAAAAATACAAACGTGTATTTTGTACTGTACAAGCTTTTCCTTCCATTCCACTCCACCATTGACCATCAACCATCCATATTTTCTCTCTATATTCCATTCCATTCCATGTGTGTGTAAATTATCAAACAACTGACCACCACCGAGTAAATTGAAGGAAATACAATATAACAAGCCACCAATTTGGTGGTGTTTCACTTGAACAAAAAAGAGAGCCCAACCAACAACCCAACTCAGCCTATGTCATTGGCATATGAGGTTAAAATAAATGTATTCATTATAAATGTCTTTATGAAGGAACAATTGGGGAAAATGCATCCCTTATTGCTTCTTGATCCCTACAAACTACTATACGCTACACTGTTGCTTTCTTCCCTGTACTATATATCAGTATAAAGATATATATGCTTCCATTCTTTCCAGTCAGTCGGTCACTGACTTTTATGGATATGGCTTAACTTTTTTGTTCCAAAAAATCGAGGAGAGAAAAATGGATTGCATTTTTGGGTAAAAGAATGAGAGGAAGGAAAGACAAGTAACAGATGATCGGTTACGGATTGCCGGACACGGAGAGCCGATTTTTATTTTTTCGAGGGGACAATCTCGTCAGGAGGGTGCTAATAAATGATCCGATTCCCAAGATCAAAAGTGTTTGATATGGTGTGTAAAAATGAGGGGATGCGAGGCTTGGCCAACACCAACTCATGTCTTTTTAAATGATGACCAAAAGGCGAAAAGCGAGAGAGAAGAAAAGGCTGATCACTGATGGACTGACCCACAACACATGCCTTTGGATTTTGACGATATATCTATAACAAGAGGTAATAAAAGCTTTTTGGTCAGTAAGACTTTTTTCCGTATATTTTTCTTTATATAATAGTCATTCATCTCTCTATTTTTTCTACGGTATTTTATTGTTGGCCTGGCTTTGGCTCTAACATACTCGAGCTTCTAAGTTGCTTGAAGGGGTGGAAGTAGAGATGATGATAACAAAACACAAAATATAAAAAGATTATTACGATGTCGGATTGAAATTTCATTGTCTTCGGATGAAAAACACTGAGCTTAATACGAACTTTTTGGGTTGCTTTGTTCTGTTCCAATACAGCTCTTTCTTTACTGCAGTGTGAAAACGGAAGGGAGAGTGTGGAGAGTAAAAGAGAAAGAGACGAATGGTACACGTTCTTCTTCCCATTTTATAAACCATGCAGCCTGTGATGGACAGTTGAGGTGGGAGAGGTCCTGCCCCTTCGATAAACTTTTACATCCGGAGGAGATACGGAGGAAGATAGAAAATGGGAGAGAGGATGTCCCGCTGTCCATACTTGTTGCAGTATACTTTTTTGAATGTTCTATTAACTCCAGAGAAAACCACTTGTGCAAAAACGTTCACTATAAAAAAAGGTAAGCAGCAATAGAAATCATTTATCTTTATATACTTTTTCTCAAGCCTACTGCACATTTTTAAAAATTTGCATACTGACTATATATGACTGAAAAAACTCAATGAAGTTGAAACATTATTCATTTCATTATAGTAGTAATTTTCTAAAAACTTGCTCACAGCCCATTTCATTCTTGTGCTCTTTTGTATATATGGTCATGACTTTAGCCATTGAAGCTCACTCACTCATCAATGGACAAAAGTAGGTAATTGAGGAGAAGCAATAATCATAAAATTCGGAGACAAACTCATAGACTAATGTCTTGTTCAAGCAGAGTTGACAAAAGAAAAGACAGAGTGACATGGTCATAGTCATAACCATTTTTTTGATAGCTGGAACCATAACTATATAATATATAATGCAAAAAAACATGCAAATGCAACGAAGTGCAAAAGGCTTATAAAAGCTGGCCACTGGTCATCTTCCTATATAAATCTCAGGTTACCATGCACTAATATGATAGTATGGTGATCATTGAAACCTGCTATATCCTCCGAGAGAGAGAGAGAGAGATCCCTGAGAAAAATTAAAATTACTTTTTTTGAGATGAGTAACATGAATGTGTACATCGTTCATAATAATAATAATAATCCGAACTAGTGGTAGATAGTTGATAGTTGATGTTGATCATGATTTTTTTTTCAACCAAGTTTTACGTACATGCATTATTACTGAAAATGATAATGATGATGATCCTTCTCCTACTACCGATGAGATGATGATGATGCTGAGGAACTAGTGGTCAAGCAGATTCAGTCAGATACAAAAGGGAAGACAACACACACACACACATGATTATTATTATGCTGGTTAGCATTATTATATTTGATAGTTACACAGGTTGTTTCATGTAATGGCAAAAGTAGTTAATAACAACGAAACCACCACCACCATTGCTACCACCACTACGCATTCTCGTTTGTTAGCATGCATGTTTCATGGTTTACAAACTTGCTTGCTACTTCACTTCACTTAAAAAAACTTCTCTCTCTCTTTACTCCTTTCCCATTTTTGCTCTTCCAGCAAAGAGTGAAAAGCTAATCCATCTCTTAGTTCACCCATACCAATAGGAATCCAAGGAAGGTTCTCCCAAAAAAAATATTTGACTCCTTCTTTTTCACTTCCAACATTTTTCATTCTTGCTCTTGCAAACCTACTCAGTTATATATATATATAATACTCACATTGATGTGTTGCTCTTTTCTTCATGTGATGTGATATGTGATGCATTTTATACCTCCGCGGATTACATGGAGAACTACACATTTCACCCTTAAAAAATTGAAACTTGAGCTCGCTGAGAGTTGAGCTACTGGCTTTGCCATCTCTCCTCCTCATGGATGTTTTGTGTGATGTTGGATGTGCAGGGACGAGAGTAGAAAAAAAACTGAAAAAAAGAGTGAGAGTGAACACAGGTAGCTGAGAAATTTGAATTTTTAATCAGGCACTAGGCATGGAGACGTTCAATATCGTAATAAAAAAAACTTGTACTTTTGCCTGAGCATGAGCTACATATTAATGGGGAGTTTTTCAGAGTTGCTTTTTCATTCCATCGTCCGTCAGACGGACCATCCATCCTTGTGTCCATCATTCAGTAGTAGAAAAGACTGTTGTAGTAATATATAGTAAACTAAAGCTCATAAGTTTTTTCTTCATATATACGTTTTTGATGTATTCATAAACTGGAAGGGTTTTTCATCTTTCTTATATAATACTCAAAATGTAGATAGGTGAGGTGAAGGAATGTTGATATCGATGCGATACAATATACAAATGTTGTTTCTCTTCCTGTGGCTTGGCCACAGTAGCTGTTTCATAGTGTTTTATACAACATTGAAAAAATGTGGAGAAATCCCTATACAGCTTATAGGTGGATGAAGAGTTTTGACTTTTTTTGGGGAGAGAGATATACATATTGATATAACACTTTGAATATCAATATAATAATACATAATCTTCATCATCTCATGCAAGCATTCAATTCATCTGCATATTTTTATCAGCAATAATAACCAAAAACTAAACAGATATAATTTTTATATCGAATATTTTGTTGAAGATTACAATAATTAATAGAAGATTGTAAAAAAATCATATTATATATACTGGACTGGAGTGTTGGTTGGTTGATAATAATTTTGCATGTCTTGTTCTTTTATACACGTCTTTTTGGTTATTCTCTGCTACTGCGCTTGAGTTCGGTCATGCTCATGCTCAACCTTGTGGTTTTTTGGTGAGGGTTTTGGGTTGCCCCTTTTTTGGTCAGTTCTTTTAATACCGACAGGTTCAAAAATGAGAGATGAGATGAGTTTTTCCTAGAGTTGAGAGTTGAAGTATTCATTACAGTTTTTACATAAGGAAAACTGAAGGAGAAGGAAAAATCTTTTTTTACTCTCAAGTTATTATCATTAACATTACTTAGCTGGTAATTCCTTTTTTGTCTTTGCCTTTCAATAAGAGAAAATAAAGAATAGAGAATATTTCTTAAATGTCCGTCACTCAACGAGGAGTGTACCCTTCGGACAAAAAAGGGATCCATTTACTAATGTGCTCCTGGACAAGTTTTAATGAACCTGTGTAGAAAAAAATGGAGCAGATCTCAGATCTTCCTTATTTCCTTTCGTCTTGATTCACATCAGGCAGGTTAAAAGGCACTTGTCGATGAAAAGTAGGGCCTTATAGCGCTTCTTTCTATTAATAAAAGTTGTACAAGAACAAGAAGATGAAGGACGTAAAAAGTACGTCATATACATAAACACAGACACACCGCTTTTCCTCGTTCATCCATGACCTCGTGAGTACACTTCTTCTTCAAGACAACATAGTTTCTGTTTGTGTTTTCAGTCTCCTTTAGCAAACTTTTAGTTCAAGTTGAGCCACGTAGAGATAACGATGAAACAAGTGGAAATCTGTTAATGAGCCCATTGCGTTTGTGTGAAGGAACGCAGTCTGGCCTGTTTGAAAAGTGGGAGAATATTTTTTTTCGTGTTAAAATCTTAACAGCCCAGATAAAAGGGAAGGAAAAAGAGGAAAGTTATAGTATAAAATTGTTGGGTGGAAAAGATATGTAGAAGATGTGAATGGTAGAGATGTAAAACTAAAACGTAATGATGATATGATGATGCTTGTGATCGGCAACGTCATTTTCTTTATGTGATGCGGTATCAAAAAACAAAGGAGAGATAATAAACGAAAAATGCACCTGACAATGAAAATGAATAGGATGAGAGTGACTTGGAACGATGAAATTGTTATGGTTTTTGGTTTTAGGGAATTTGGTTCGTTTTGGTCTAGTCTTCATGGTCTGATTCGAAATCGGACACGTTTCTCTCTATGAATATGCATTTGTGTGTGTGTGTTTTGTATGCGCATATAAAAAAGTATTATCTAGTTGGATATCGCAGAAGAGTGGAACAAATTTTAATTAAAAAATGTGAACCCTTTGGACATGCACGCACATCACATTGGCACAGTAGGCAGAGGCATTATTAAAAGCTTCCATTGCAGTAATTTCCGTGTTAATTAGGACACGTGACTGGATATGTCATAAAGGAAGGGAGAGTGACAGGTAGGTGTGTACATGTAATGTACTCTGATATTATATCGCATTTTGCATAGACGCGTAGCTGTTGTTTTTGTGTTTTTTAAAGATAAAAGACTCATTCCATATTCATTTCACTGTAGTTCAGCACCAGTAAAACAATCATGAATGTATTTTCCCTTTATTAATAAGTACATAAAGGCAAAACAAAGTAGTCTTGACCTGATCGTTAATAACCTCTTAATATTTTTATTGCCTTAAACGACACCAACGCCAAAAGTCCTTTCAAAAATATGACTCAAAAAGGTTTTATTATGAATGATAGAATTGCTTCAAACCATTCACATTTTAACTGACTTATGACGGCTTCTATGCTTTAGGACTTTTTTAAATGGGTAAATGTGAATATAACATCGTAATAGAGGGAGAGGACAGAAGTCATGAATGACTTTCATCAGTTCAGCAACTCTCCTACGGTTATTGTATTTCTCCTCCAGATATTGACTCAGTTCAAGACAGTCATTTCCGATGATCCCATAGAAAAACAATGGCAACACGTCAAACCCTGGAGAGTCACGTGGCTCCATCAATAAATCAAAGAGGAAGAGAGATTTAGCTAGAAAAATCCCTAAACAAACACCAGTCAATATTATTTATATATAAATATATATCGTTATAGTCAGGCTCAAAACACAACAAAATCAGCTTCGCTGGCCACTTGCAGTCATTCAACATTTATGATTTTGGAAATAAATGGTGAGAAATTGTCATCTAGCTTCAGCAATGATATGGGGAATGTTTTTTATAAAGAAGCTCAATTCATCCCCTACCCAAAAAACCAAAATAGAAATACATTTATTTATACTCTTCTTCTATAACTTTCCTTTCTGATTTTCCATTCCTTTCCCAACAAAAATCATTCACGTGAAATGTACAAAATGAATATTGGCTGTGGCAAGTTGGTGAGATCACGTACACAATGATATAGATACATATAATACAATATGAACAGAGTAACGGTATTACATTTGCTTAAAAAAATAATACCATGTTCATCATCATCATCATTCTGAGCAATGACACGGAATGCAACAGTCAGTATATACTTTACTTATGATAGATTCTCTTCTCTCCTCTTACAACTGGACATTTTCTTGCATCCCCAAAATATTATCCCGATTGCATTGCGTCACGATCTTCTTCAACTAAAATTCTGATGATGATGATCATATTGATGATCATATCCTCCTGCGTAAATACCCTGATATTCCGCAACGGGAAAGTTGACAAACGGAGTGATTGTGATTGCTCAAGTGACATGGAGAGAGGAGAACAAGCAAAAAGTAACACGGTGTCGGGTGGATGTGGATAGTAGAGTATCATATCATTGCGTATTGCATTGGATTCTCATGTAATATACCATAACACCACGTACACGTCTCAGTGATGTTGATGATGATAATCAAAAATGATGTATCCGGCTAATATAACACTACATTGTTACCAAACTCCCAGTTTCTTCTTTCACCGCTCTCTCTCTGTCTCTCCCTTTGGAAGAGATGCAACTTGCACACGTTGCACTCACACAATACAATATTATTTTATGTGCTGCAAGTGCACAGAGGAGGACGCCTATTATCCTCGTGGGATCATTAGAATTTACTATATTATGTCATACTTTTTCAGCAACCTTCACCCAGCCTCCTCCGTATTATTCTATTTTTTTGGCAAAGCAAAACAACAAACCGTTTGCGTATATTGACACAGTATATAGAGAAGAAGTGTGTTATATTTTTTTGTGGAAAAAAGTACAAAGTCATTTGGAAATGTTACATAATTTTTTTATTTATAGTTAATGCCTGCCTACCCTTAATATGAAATATTGATGAAAAACAATGTACAAAAAGTCAACACGACCACTGTTCACCCACGTGCCGAGTAGAGGCTTGCATATTACAGTGGC
>JAANSM010004412.1:0-11376 GCA_036850725.1 Orchesella villosa
TAAAGAGGGACTCCCAATTGAAAGAACTTGACTATTGTATTTACAATCTAATTTGTGTTTTTGATTTATCATTATATCCAATCATGTGTTACGACTCACAACAATAGGTTTCATTCTTCACTAAAAAAAAGCATGACAACATAAAAAGTCAGTTACAAAATATTTTGTTTATTGTTTGGGGCCACTACTACCTTCATTATTACTTTACAAATGTAAGTTGTAAGTGTTTGATTCATGCCAACAATCTCATTTAATCGTAAAGGAAAAATATAAGAGAAAGCAATTTCCATGGTTTCAAGAATGGGGGAGGTTTAGGGCATCGTCGCAAGTATCTTATAAAATGCAGGGTCGTCATAATATTAACAACCCAGAAATCCATAAATATTTACGCCATTATGAATCCATTTGACTTTTCTCTTTAGTTAATCGTCAAAAGGTTTATGTAGCGGAGAAAGTACATCATGTATTTACATAATATACATCTTTTATGCATATCAGTTCTAATTCATGCTTTGAAGAATTGTTAGCCTCGTGAAAGTACATACCATCTATCTCTCACTATACTGGGAAGCATGAAGTTATATCTAAAAACATTTATAAACGGATGAGAGGGCATAACAGGTTTTTACAACAAAAGATTAGAATATTGTTTAATTCTCTCTTCTTTCCATCTTTTCCTGTTTCTCTTCCTTCTCTAATCGCCAGTTTGTTCTTGAACTACCGAAGTGATCACTTTATTTGATCTTGATGTTTTTCACACTTTGTCTTCTCTATCTTTCTTCTCTCTGTCTCTCTCTATCTCTCTCTCTTTGTGAACCAGAACATGACAAGATTTCTTGGAACCTTTTGATGTTTCTTGTACCAAAACGAGCATCATACTGTCTCAATGTGTGTGCTTCCGGTGCTGTTGCTTTCAGTGCTTTCTAGGTGTGAGTAGAATGAAGCTTTTTGTAGATTGCGATTTGCTTGGAGAGACTCTGAAGTTTGTGATTATAGGTAGGACAGATAAAAATGCCTCAGCAGATGTTGAGGGAAATGTCAACCGTAAACAAATGACGAGGATCAGTGGGGATGGGGAGGGAAGCGTTGGTGGAATGATGGGATCTTCAGCTCAGCAGTCTCGACGAGAATCATCAGTTCAATGGGATACTTCCCCTTCAACACAGAAGCCTAGACGAGAATCATCAGTTCAATGGGATACTTCCCCTTCAACACAGAAGCCTAGACGAGAATCATCAGTTGTTCAATGGGATTCTTCTTCATCCGCACAGCAGCCTCGACGAGAATCATCACTTGTTCAATGGGAGTCTTCGTCTTCCGCACAGCATCCTCGACGAGAATCATCACTTGTTCAATGGGATTCATCCTCTTCCGCTCAGCAGCCTCGACGAGAATCATCTGTTCAATGGGATTCTTCCGCTCAACAGTCTCGACGAGAATCATCAGTTGTTCAATGGGATTCTTCCTCTCCGGGAAGCAGTAATCCACCCAGCAGAAGGTCATCTCGGTCCAGAAGCCTTGTTCCAGCCGGTTCAACTGATCCGTCTGCGGTCATGGAACAGCAAGTCTCGTTTCAGCGACAGCAGTCACAGAACCAACAACAACACCAAAAGACAACAAAGAAATCTCAAGTAAGGAAATGTACTACTTAGGAATTACATGAGCGTACACAATTTTTATGCAATAAAAGAAAACTATGCATGTATATACGTACTTAATTTATCATGTAGCGATGCAGAAGGCTAACGCACATATTGTAATGACAATGACAGTGGCTGGAAATTAATAAATGTCAAAGGAAACTAGAACAAGATTTTAGGAAACGGGTGTGAAAGTAACACCTGTGTACAAGTGTTGCTTAAGGGTACTCCATGCTTTTACTAAAAAGAAAGCAACAGCTTTTATTACAATATAGTTAAAAGTTGAAAGTGACACAGCATAAAGATTACAGATATTTGCATCCCGTTTAGAATCTTGAATGTAAATTCAGCTAATTGTTTGACACTGGAATATGTTATGGCTATGAATAGCAACGAGCTCACTTTATAAGACGTGAGCGTATGGCGTGTAGGTATGAAACAAAAGGTCTTTCAAAAAAATTCACTTGTTCTGAAAAATGTAGCAGATGTGTGAAGAAGTAATAGGTCGCTCAAAATCCGTCTTTGATGTCTTAAGTGTTTTTCAAGCACCTGAGTCTCTATACCTTAAAACAATATTAATGATGCCAACTACAAAGAGGGTTTGGGAAGTTGAATTTTTTAACTACGACTTTACACACCAAGAAATTTATGATTATTCTGAATGCATAATGCATAATGCATTAATAATATAACACACACGCCTTCAATGACTACCCCCTTCGTGGTGGATGTCGTTCAAATCTATAGAATTATAATAAAGGATTATGCAAGGGTGATGTTTTAATGGCATAATTTACTTATCGTTATGTTCTGAATCAAAATATTGACGATGAGGGCTATGTTGAAATTTTTGAATTGACGAGCACTTTAATTAACAAAGCAATAAGCATTACTATTTAAATGAGAATGTAACGTCAAAACAACTAGTGCTAAATGCGGATGATAATATAAATCAGAACATCGTTGTGTACAAATTAGTATAGGAGATTTAAATTTTAAATTTTTCATAATAAGTATGCAAATAAATGTATTTTTTCCAAGCAAGCGTTAGCCAACTCTATGTGGAAACAAATTTATGTCGAATTATTACAAACGCATGTCTTCCTTGAGTCAGTTTTTTATTTGCAGATAGAAAATTCTCGTCCCAGAAAAATATGTTCGCATGAGTTTAATACATGTCTAGTAAGCAATTCCAACACGTAGCTGAATTGATTAGTTAAAACTGACTAGGAGAAGCAGAATAGAGAATTATAAATGACTATTTTCATACAATCATAACAATTCATGTTACGATATAATATTAATCACCGTTTACGCGCTAATCTTCAATCAAATGTGCTAATCGATACAGCATTTAAAATAATCCAGAATCGTTATTACGTTTTTGACTGTCGCTTGCATGCACCTGCGTCTGAACCACTTCACGGATTTCAATTCAACGAATTTAATATTGAAAAGTTGGCATTTTGTGTGACGTCTTTAATTGTTAAAGCGTACGATTAATTTCGGCAGGAATATTTGCACAGTTGAATCCTATGTATTTTCCCCGATGTGCTCAGCACATTTACTAAATGTGTGTGTTCAGAAATGCGATGAGATGGATGGAGAAAAGGACAGACAGCTGGACAAGGCAGTCAAAGCATTACATGCTAGCTTAAACTTCAGCTATCTCAAATAAATCTTCACACAATTATCAACAGAGGGTGGCATTGTAGTCGTTTAGGGAAGTAAGCTGTTGGAAAAAGAACCCTTTACACCGGTGTATGTACCTTCCTTGTACATTTTAATTTCACGGCTGTGTTAATTCATCCTTGTATAATTTGAAAGGAGTGCAACCTGACTACAAATATATGAAATATTTTTCAATAAATGAGCACGCTTTTCGAATTTCAAACTCATTATCGCAACCACTGGCGTGTTCGACAATTGTTTTGCTCCAAACAAGCCTGGGGTAATGAGATTTTAATTAAAAACTCGAACAAGATAATAACATTTCAGTTCAGTTCATACAAGCATTATATCCTTTAGGTCCGTCGCATTTTTATCGTTGGAAGCGAATAAAATATCATGGTTATACTGCATGGGATTGTGTTACGTGTTTCTTTTGGCTTTTATGGAATACTCGCAAATATATTTGCAAGTGTGAAGTGACAGTTTCGTGCATTCTTTGGGTCAATTTATGTCACGACTGTATCCGCTCCCAACACTTTTTTTGTGCTTATTTCACAATATGAAGTAATATTCGGTGACGATACGAAGTGACGCTTGTGCGCTTACAACCAAAGGGATACTTATTGTAACAACTCGCTCGAATGTAACCTGAAATGTGTGTAAAAGTTTCACAAGAGCACTGGATTTTGTTTGCATTCGTGCATAAACGATACATGAATTTTTGTTTAGACCCAGCATCTGCCGCGGTCCAAAAAGAAATACACATTTCCTGTGAAAAAGTACTGGCTCAGTAGGGATCCGAAAGATCGATCGGTTGGTGGCAATGGAGTAGGAATGCGAATTGTTGGTGGGAAAGAGTTAGCGGAATCTGGAGGCAGACTAGCAGCTTATGTGGCAAGAATCTTTCCCGGTGGACTCGTTGAGCATATCGGAGGAATTCATGAAGGTATGCCAATTTGCTTTCTTTTACACTAAAACTCGAAATTTGTTCCAAACGTGTGGAAAGGCAAAATTCCGAAATGTATGAAAATGACTCGAAACAAGAGTTTTTTTATATTATTTCCTCGATTATAAATTATTTGCAAATGTCAAGGAAAAAGTTTCAATGCTACATAGGAATACGCTCGCTTTCTGAGATTTAAGTTTTGCTGAAAACGGGAGATTTATGTGAGTTGCTGAGTATGAATATGAATAATATGGGTTATATATGTACATATTAGGTTTATGTAAATTTTTCTTCTTAAAGGATTAGCATATCATCTATCAATATATGCAGTAAACATTACCATTTCTTCTTGAACTCCAACTTTCCATTCTGTATCAGCTTGTATCTACTTAGCAAATCCCTTCGACTTTCACCGTTCACTTTTGATGACTTACCCTTTTCAATAGTTGTATATTGACTTAAAGCCACCCACACAAATTCTTACTGTTCCCTTTCACAAATTTGAATTGATACAGGTGATGTTGTTGTGGAATGGAATGGAAGATCTTTGGGAAACAAAACGTTTGAAGAAGTATCCTCCATTCTGAGCGAATCTGCAAGTAATGCCGAGTTTGAGGTCATTATTCGTAGGTACGTAAGACGTATGAAGTAATCATGACGATATATGTATGCAGTAGTAGATAAATTATTAACATTATTAGGCCCAAGTCACAAAAGCCCATTCATTTTGAATGCTTTATTTTTGGAATTTTAGTGATTACAATGTTCTAACGGGAAAGTCACTTTTACCTGGTTCTGGTGACGAGGAATACAGTCGTAGACAGAGTGACTGTGGAACGGATATGGGAAGTGGTATCACAGACTCGCAATCTATCTGTTTAGCTCACCAGGACACCACAGATGACAATGAAAGTGACAAAAGCCGTCCTGGTGAAGGCACTTACTCTTCCTCTTGCACCTTAGCTTCAGAGACTACGACTCCAGGCAAATCATCATATCCCCAGACGACCACCAGCCTGACACAAGCTGCTCAAGGTTTGTGTGAGAAACATTCTTTTCATCATTTATACTTTTAGCAGTGGTATGAAAAGGAATATATATCTATATAATTTATGTTCAATTCCGGTGTGAGCTGTGAGCAAAAACACCTTCCGTTGGCTTTTCTTTAACCTTGACACATTAAACTTCATTATTTACTTGATCACTTGATCAACTTTAACGCCTGTAGCCTGTCAGCATTTCCACTCTAGGCTTACATGACATATTAGGGCTAAAAGTAACCATGCTAATTTTTATTTCAATCTACAAATCATACTAAAACTTAAATCCCAGGGAGCTACTGACAAGGTCACCATTTTGACATTCCAACTTCTGTGACCTTTACTAACTCGATATCTGAAACTTGTTTTTTTGCATGCATGCTACACGTAGCTGTATATTTTCAATAGATATTTTTAAGCTTTATATCAGTCAATTGAACAAAAGGTTTCACTTTTTTCATGCATGCACTCGGCCCTTATATTCATACTAATTGTCCCCTCAAGTACTACTTATTCGGCTTTGCTATTTCATTGAGATATCAGAACACTTCTAATTGTGAAGATGAGAATTTCTGGGATTAAGTAAACTTATAGCTGTTCATTAAAGTAATTGGGGACTCTTGGTTTCTCACAATGAAAACAGAGTATGACGACAGGGTGGATGAAACATATGACACCCTTCTAGTCCAATCTCCGTCAACGTCCACGATTGCCACCACCACGTCCGTTGCAACCAGCTCATTTCATCAATCTCTATTAGCACCTGATGATCCGAGCTCGGGTAGAATTCCTCGTCGTCACTCTGCTCTTACGGCTGCTGAGCTGGAAAATAGTGGTTCCAGGCGACAGAGACCGTCAGTGATTTCACAAAATACAGAATTCAGTTCTTCCAGTGGTGGTGGACGCCGCTTGCTTTCACTCACTGATGCTGGGACTTATGCTATCAATTCTGTTTCAGGAAACTTTCAAAATTCTTCACTAGAGCTGAATCCACCTAGCAGCAGAAGGGTTTCGGTGGCTCCTAAAGTTTTCCGAAAAAGAAGTTCCCATGGACACATCTACCTTCAGATTTGTCATGATCCAAAGGCAAGCATATTATACGTCACAGTTCTCAAGGCAAAGTTATCAAAGCCGCTGAATGAAGACGGGACAGATCAGCATGTTCCAGTTGACCCCTATGTAGTTTGCAATCTCTACCCCGAAAGAGTTTTAGAGAACCAGAGAAGAACAAGACACGTGCCCATGTGCTCAGAGCCAGAATTTCATCAAACCATGGTGTATCCGAATGTGAGCGTAAATGAACTGAAAGAAAAGCTTTTAGAGGTGTGTGTATGGAATTACAATTCAACTGGTGACGACGAGCTGTTTGGAAAAGTAATTCTTCCTCTCTCAGGTAGTAATTTCAGATGGTTCCTTCACTTTTTCTTGTTCACCCTTTCCATTGCCCAAGTAATTTCCGACATTCACTGTCAGTACACTAAGTCAGTAGAATTCTATTATTGGTCTTGAGTAAAATCCCTTTTATTTAATATATTTCATCCCCAGCCACTTGGTTGGTTAGAATAGCAAATCCAGTATTTACTTTCTCTTTAGTCTGTTCTAAACATTTTGAGTGAGTGTAGGCGTTGAATATGTAGTAGCCTTTTGCAACGTCTTTTCACTCCATACTTTGATCTTCATCATTTCAATAAAATATGGAATGAATATAAAATCGTTTCATTCTTGGTCATATAATATTGTATCATTTTGTACCTGCTTTCATTTGCTTTCTTGGTTGCCGCTTTGATCATTTTTCCAAAACCCGGAAAGAAGGCAACGATGTGGCTTCCTCAAATAGACCTTAGCTATCCATGGTATACAAATGTCTTATTTTTATTTGAAGTTACGAGTTATTTTCTTTGCTTTGAATTGAATGGGATCCGAAATCTAAAGGGAGAGCGCCAGACCACAGAATAGAAGTTTATATAAAAGATGAATGAATGGTGGACGTATATAAAGTTATTTAGATAGTGATATTGGATGGTATTGTAAGGCAAAGGAAACAAGTGAAGCAGTGGTACGTTATTGAGCTAAGAAGTAGTGCCGACATCCTTTTTCTTTTCAGCTCTTATAATGTCTGGAAAATATTTGATTTGTTAAGTTCGTGGCATTGTATCTTTGGGAACATATCATTAGCTCACTCTTTCATTTTCCATTTGCTTCGCTCTTTATTACAGAAGAAGGGATTTTGGATGAGCAACCCCACTCGTACCCATTGAGACTGGAAGAAAAGCCATATCGTAAAAGAAGTAGTTCTGCCTCAGCATTTCCAAAATCCTCCATGTCATCTGGAAAATCCAGCATAGATTTGAGACGTGGCTCAGAACCAACATCAGCTTGCCCCTTGTCCTCCGCATTTTCTCTAACAGGTATGTACTACACTGATCGTGGGTAATGAACATAGTGATGTTAGAGATGCAGGTGTATTATGTATCTTCAAGCACAAAAATGCCTTTTATCTGCTATTAATCTTCGACAAAACTCTCCCACAGAATTTTACTCCCTATCCATAGAATGACTAAGTCTAAGAACATTATCGTTAAGTAGCGTACAAATCCACATGAAAATATCTCGGAGTTTCACATACTTTACGTACAATCGGCAGGACTGATAAGGTATCAGTATTGGAAATTTGGAAGCCAGTAACTACTGCTTACGTTTCTAGGTAACTCCTATGGAAGCATGTCTATGATCAGGTGTGAGGATTTCTTTATTGTCGTAGTACTTCCTTTTAAGAATCTCATTCAAAGCTATTTATTCGATAACGACTAGTAATGGAAGGAAGAATTCGTTCATGTTTACGAATATAGGAGTCAGCTTGAAACTTCCAAGTAAGTATGAAGATTTCACTGATCTAGAAAATCTTTATCCTTTCTATAGAGACGATGTTGAGAAAGTGAAAGACAATGGTGGTGGTGATGGTAATGATGAAGATAGTTAATACACCCATTGAGGAGTATGGTCATGGTGATGATCCCTGTGGCGAGAATGATAAAAAAATTAGAGTTTATAGAAAAGCACTTCCACGCATACAACAGCAAAGTCTGCAGGGAATATAGTAAAAAAATTGATTATATGAGACTGGTAAATGGGAAGCACTAGCCCAAGAAATGAGTGGCATTCCATTCCAGAGGGGTTTCATGGTATTACTGCTGCCTTTCATGACATTTCTTTCAGAGTCAATTCATGTATTCACTCTGTTGAATTTTCTTTGAGTTGTGATGATGTAAGTAAGGAGTGGATGGGGTAAAATGATTCATTTTAGTAAAATGTAGTAGAGAACATTGAATGTGAGGGTACTAATAGAATAACAGCAGATTAAATGGTGTTTAAATATATACCTGAAATAATTTGCGTTCACAAACAACTTTCAGTGTGTGAATTTTGAAAAATAAAGGAATTGGACAGACAGACAAACAATTTGTTACTGAGGAGCATAAATCTCCAGGAGTCACAACCACTATTTAATAATGTGCACAAAAGGAGGCTTCCATTCATCGAAATACTACGAATACTTTTTTACTCTCTTTTTCTTTTCGAAAGTGAAAGGAATGAAAATTCTTGGATTGTAAACCTATTTTTATATTTTACTTAAACATTCAACCTAGTTTGTACAGAAAGCTCATTGCCCCTAGAGAAAGCAGTATTCCAGAAATAAGCGGCGGAGAAAGTGCATCTATTTATATTATAACGTTAAATAGAATATAAGAAAGCCGAGGTAGACAATTCAATTTAAATGAGTGTTTATTCAAAATCTGAATCTTGGAGAAAGTTATAAATATTCATTTTGGGATTTAGAAACTGCCTTTTAAAATATTTGGTTTGTATCATAAGCTGGATTTGCTTGTTAGTTTTCACATGATGATTATTTCCGTTTTGTCTCATAATGGCAAATAATATGGGGATTCTTGTAAATGGCAAGTTCATCCAAAACTTGCAATGTCAATATATTACTTGAAGTTCAACTTTTCAGCCTAGCATTGGGAAACATCACATGTGAAAGGATAATTTTGTGTAGTTTATGCGCTATACATTATCAAAAATGGAAACCACAAATACTGTTGAAGTTAAGTAATCATAATCAGATAAGTACATCAAGTTTTTAATCATATTTGTAACTAAACTTTACTACAAAAAATGGAGAAACTATCATTAAAGTCAGAGTCAGCAATTGTATTCTTTGCCAGGTTGAAAGTATAAGTTAGTATTCGTAAACATTTGAATTACAGGCATGTAGTGTAATGTTTATATCTATAATATAGCGAAACTGCAATTTTCAAGCAATGTTTTATTTGCCAAAGTCAGTATCAATCCCTTTTCCAGGATGTATTGTTCTTCGACTTGCTAAAACAATAAGTCCCGACTTTCTTGTTAAAATATAGTGGTTCAGGAAACAGTAGGGTGTTACTGTATAATAACCCAGCATGAACAATATTTACAAAAGCAGTGCTATTTTTAAACTATAATTTGCCACATTGTATACATACAGTGGAGTGTCGTGATTTGCATATTAAGAATAATTCATTTTGTTTACATGTTTACAAAAGCAGTGCTATTTTTAAACTATAATTTGCCACATTGTATACATACAGTGGAGTGTCGTGATTTGCATATTAAGAATAATTCATTTTGTTTACCTTCAAAACCATGGTATCTATCTATTAAATATATTGTTGGCACTTGGCAGGAGGGCTTCGCAAGAAACTCAAAATGGGAAAGATGTCTATCTTAACGCCAGGAACAGTACCATCAGCATCCAACTCAATTCCTACCGACTGCTATGGCACTTATTGTTCTATTTTGTAATATCTACAATATTGAAAGGAAAAGTATTCATAAAATGATTAACACATTAATATTCTTTTCTAGCCATCTCCATGTAGCACGACTAATGTAGATTCAATTTTAAATACCATACCAGCTCTTCAGTGTATACTGGTCATGCCCAACAACAGTATTATTTTTATATTTGTAACTGTAAGTCAAAGTGAATCCCCTCACCCTCAATTTTTTTTCAAATAATGACTTCAGATTGAAGAAAGAAAGGACTTCAAGTTCAATTTTCCTTAGTATCATCGTGGCAAGCCGCACCGTAACGTGACCCTATCGATCCAATCAAAACGTTGTGGAAGTGAAAGTGACTACTATTACATTACTTTTTATGAAACCAAAGACGTTGGCCAACTCCATGAAACTACCATTCATTCATTCATCTCTACTTCAATGGTGTTGATTAAAGGACCATTAAAGGTTGCAGGATTGTAGACATAAAACTGCATACATATTACAAGTTATGAAATGCTTACAAGGACTTTCTACCCAAAAATGTGCCCTTTGGGAATTGCATCGAGACATTACCGCACATTATTACAGAGACAATACCAAACTAACCATAATGTAACACACACACATGTGTGTGTGTATACGGCAATAGTTTGTAAGATTCTGTAAAATATTCCAACTCAAACACTTTTTGAACAAGTCATTTCCACCCTCTAGTCAGTATGTACAGGCAATGTAGATAAAGCGTGTATTGTTCACATGAGTACTATTTTTCTTAAATTATGATACAAGTTTCAACGATAAATGTGTGTCATTTCTAAATTTCTGATGTTGGGCATTCACGACATGGGACGGAAACGTTTAGATTTTTAAACAGTGGGCTATGAATAGAATTTCATATCAAATATATATACCATGATATGCATCTCTGTATGTTATGCTATTACTGCAACTAACAATCATCATATCAAAATTGGTTATTACATGGGTCGTTAAGCCCACTTTAGTATGAACATCAAGAGTTTGACTAGTGCGTACATATAAAAAGTGGATATATAGTTTGGTTATTAACATGAATATATTATGTTTTATGTAGGCAGTAAAGTCAGGTTAGTAGTTTTATTACGTCGTGTCATGGGGTAATGCGGACAGTGTGCGCACAAAGTTCTTTGTTCTGCATCGTTGGACATTGGAGATGTAAATAATTAAACTGTTGGAAACAAGAATAGATCTACTTGGGATGTAGAATGTATGGTAG
>JAANSM010004413.1:0-11371 GCA_036850725.1 Orchesella villosa
TCTCCAGCCCCAAAGCTATTAAAGCCCATTACAATTCAGACTTTGATTCACTTCTCCTTTAGGTTAGAAAATACTAGGGTTGAGGTTATTTTAGTTCTTGTTAGCGGATGAAAATGTAGCATATTTTAGCAAAGAGGCTCAACAACCACAATGCATAATATATCATGAGTTGAATCCTGATGAAATTGTAAAACCTATCAATTACCTACAGAAATATGGCTGCTAAATAAGCTATTATATAGGCATATATAATATATATATATTAGTTTACGTCATAATACGCGTTGAGGACTCATCAAATGCTATCAGAAAAAGTTATAGCACTAGCTCGGCATTTGAGTTGTCCTTCGTCATCACGATGATGTTTTAACCCACTATGAATTGCGAGTGAGAAGACAATATAAGTCTTTAAAAGTAAAGTACTCTTCGTAACCAGCTACTATTATTACCTACAATATACTTAAAGCCACTTGCGAATAGTTTCAAATGCAAATAGGTTTTTTTTTACAAAAAAGTGAAAATAAAGAGCTTAGCGAGTGAGGTGGGCAAGATGAGGTGAATTTGAAGGAGAATGCATCGGCCCTCCTGGGTAGCATTGAGGAGGCTGAGGATCCGATGGATAATGATAAAGAACATTGGAATTGGGACTGGGGCTATGTGGGAACATCATTCCACCACCAGCACCAGGGCTGGAATGATAGTTATTATTGAGTGGTGACCCATACATGGAAGGGGAATGATGAAGAGGTCCTAAGCCTTGAGGAGGAGCTGAATAAGGGCTCGAGCTTAGTCTTACTTTCGTGTCTCCATGGTCCGATGCGTTGGGATCGGCTGCGTACGTGAGCTCCGTTTCTTCATAGCCCGTTGCTGACATCCTTTGAGGATCTGTGCCACTACCTGGAGGATCCGGAGAGTTAAGGCATGTCTGAATAAGCGCTTTCCCTGCTTCACTTGTGATCATGGGTTGTAACTTCCTCGTGGCAAATGTGTACACGTGGCCCGTCTCTGAAGCTACCAGCAGCATTACTTGTGTTCCAGTTAAAGTTGAAAGCTCATACGCCTGTGAAGACAAAAAAAAATTGGTCAATAAATATTATTAACTGCCAGTGCTACCAGTTTTACAAATAAAAAGTACGCCGTACGCGTTTTTAATACAAAGTTAATTTCTTTTGCAAATCAAACAAGATCATGGATTTCCTAAATTGTTCATATCTAAATATGTACAACTTATAGGTTCAGAAAATGCGTAATAATAAATTCACACATCAAGCCGATCTTAAACACACATGTATGACTCCTTTTGGCAGATGTGTCATTTTCGATTCACCTCTACCGACGTATCATATCTCTTGACATGAAATAATATCGTGTCATCTGTCAGCCTAGCGTATCCCACACTCGGCTTTTTCTTTGTCTGTCTTTCCTTCATATATCTTTAAATGTTCGCAAGTTATGGTCCAAAAGTTGCATTCAATAATTTTTTTCTTTTAGTACAAATAAATAAATCTAGCATGAAGAGAAAAAGCGTGAGGACTGGTTCGGAAGAATATCGTTGTGATATGCGCACGTTGTTGAGGCTGACAAAAGCGCCAACCTGACTGACAATTGACATGCAGACTCATCAAATCAAACACGAGCTGAGTGAAGAACAGACAGAATGAGAGCCTAACATGGGGATCGCTCATTTAATCATTCTACCCTCTTTTTATCATAGAAAAATATATATATTATGCTACTATCTCTCTCTCTCTCTCGACTGAAGGAAGACAATCGGTCATCACATCAAATCACATTGCTTTCAGTTCAAAGCTCAGCAGTATGCAAAGCATGAGAGGAAAAGAAAACAAGGACATGAGATGAGACTAAGAGAAGAACTCTTTGGACAAAATTTGAAACAATCGACTCAGCAATGAATAAGAATACTAAAGCTTGTGGTAAAATAAACATGGCCACTTTACTTTAATAGTCTCAAGGTAATTTTTCATTGAATTTGATATGCTCAAAGATAATCACATGAGTAAGTACATTCTCTAGTCCCTTGAGCGACTATTACTCATCTAATCTTCATGATATATAGCGTATGCATTATGAATGATTTCAAATCTGATGAAAAACCTGCTCCTAGTTCTATTGCTGCTGCTGCTCCAACCTAAAACGCAACATTTAAGATAGAATAATAGTTGCACTGCAAACATATAATATATGCTAATAAGTCAAAAGCGAAACATCCTTTCTTCTCCTTCTCCTTGCTACTCTCAAAGACTTCTTTATATTCGTGCTCTGACGTTTGTTTTCTCTTGTGCGTGGGTGTTTGAAAGCTTAGCAAAGACTTTTGATCTGTGAAGTGCTAATAGCCGATTATTACAATGTGCAGGGAAGTTATACCTTCCTTTAACATTATCCACAGTATTTTTCTAAATGCAAACAGAGAAAAGTAGCTTCTAGCTTTACAAAGTTAAGTTTAATTTATTACAAGCTTCTATCACAATCATTCATTTTACTAGACATTCCGAGACCCTTATTTTTTACTCTTGAATGTAATGCACCTGTTGTCAGTCCATGGATTTAACGCAGAACCCCAAGAAATACTTGGAAAATGTTTTACAAATGTCACTTCAATAAGAAATAGCATCCATTCGAACAAATTCCGAAAAATTTAAATTTAGCTACAATAGCGTTGAAGGATTCCATTGCTAAATCAGAACAATTCAAGCCAACTGGATTGAGATGGAAACTTTTGAGTCCCAACGACTAATATATAATTTTCATATTATCCTACGACCTAAAACTTAAACCATTCTGATGATGAGTAGTTTAACTTTGCCTTTAAGCAGCCAAAGATCCGACAGCATATTATCATCATCAACACACAAAATACAGGCTACATCTGTAATGAATATAGGTATTTCCGATACATGCAGAGCAAGTGTATATCTACCTTAGTGTATTATACATGCATCAATGAATAATAATAGCCGCACTGCGTTTCACTCTGCAGTATCCTCATCATTTTCGTATCTTTATCCACCGGTGAGATGTAACAACTTGTTTGAAACTTTTTCCTCATCATCATCATCGTTCTTGGTCTCCCACAAGCAATCTCAGTTTGCCTTTGGATCAAAAGGAGTCTTTTATATACCTGGTCTGGTCGAATAAAAAAAGTGGCAATTGAAAAAAATTCGTACCATCATGGTGCAGAAAAGTATTGAAAATTAGATTAATTCTAGGTTTTGAATCTCGCAATTAACTTATCTAGATTCAGCATGTCCGAAATCCTTATAAGGTTTTTAACCTAGTTCAAAATTTTATCGGAGTTTGACAAAAATTCGAATTTACAGGGAAATTGGAAAAACTAAAAAAATGTTTACGATTCTAACTACAGGGTTAATGTGATGTGATGACCAGTCCACTGCGCGTGTCTCGCACTTTCCTGATATCAAAGGCCGCGTAAGAAGTCCAGAGTCCAGGTAAATGTAAAGGAACCTTCTACTACCAATTCATCCATGTTTTCATAGAAAAAGAACATCGCCTTTCGGTATTCAGGTAGAAAAGTACAAGAAAAGCCGAAGTGGAATGCAATTACAAGTATCAAGCTTGCAGCCGGGCGACATTCCAGTATTTTTTATTGTAGCTCTATCTTTAGTGTTTATCTAAATTTGATACGTTTTCTTTATGCACTCTCCAGCATCAGTGAAAACCTGACTAACCTTACAAAGGAAATAGAGGAAGGGGGTACTAAAGGCAAACAAGCGTAAACGTACACAATTTTATATTCAGCTGAGCATACATAAAAACTTCCTGTCCCTTTCATTTCTACTTTTGACTTTGAATTTTTATTCGTAAATTGGTTTCCTCTTCAATACTCCTCTTCTGAGATCAAGCAACATCTACCTCCTTGCTGATCTTTTTATGGAATGACATAAAAAAAGATGAAAGAGAGCAAAGGAAAAGGATAAAAGGAAAACTGGAAAAAGTGCTGATTCTGCAAAAAAGGGGGCAACTTCGTGTGTTGTATTGTAAAAGTACCATCTTCTCAGCCACTCAGAATAATCATTCTAACTGACGTATAGTATAACACAGTTAGCACATGGACCATGATTTTATAGCAGCTACAAAAGACTCTTCTACTTGATATACTAAATTATTCTCCTTTTTGACAAACTGGTGGTGAATGGTGAAGGTACACGGTTAGAAAATAAATTACACAATTTATTTCACAAAGAAACATTGGTAAAGTACACACTGGCGGAATGCGTATAATGTAACGTCTACCACGTACCACACGTTATAGGTTCATGGCACTTGATCATCGAAAACTTCAACATTTATTATTTGACTTCAGTCCTTCCCTGCCTTAGGACATTAATTCAAGATGACACGCCACCGCCAATGAATCATGAGCCATGTCAATGCAAAAAACAACAACCAAATCTGCTGACCATCCAGATAGCACTTGGCTTATAGTCCATAACGTATGAAAAACGGATATATTGGTCAACCAACCACGGCGCAACGTCCCAGCCCCATTGATTTATTCGGCCTTTACTCCTCTCGGACTTGCCATCTGGCATTGTTTAATGGTAATCAGAAGACGTGGCATAGCGCATAAATAATATACTGCACACACACATACATGAGAAAAAAACGATTAGATACAGAAAAGGAGATTTTTTAAAAACGCTAACAACATTGACTTGACATTATATGCATTCCTTCCTCCAATCCCAATGGCCAAAGCCCATGGGGCTGGGTTGAAACAATTGATTTCGTAAAGGAGAAAAAATTAGCGGAGAAAATCGCCCCGTTCGTTCGTTCCTCTCGTCGTGTGAATAACAAGGAAACGTTTGAATATCCCTACTGTACGTCAAAAGGAGGAATTAAAAGTTCAAAGTTTCATGCAAATTTTAGAAAGCCCGAGTGTGCAAGTGTGTGTGTGTGCATGTCATTTTGGGATGATAGCTATTCTTACGATAATATATGTTTCGTTCATTTTTCCTTCAGAACGTCAAACACTTCACTACTCGGCTATTACGATATGATAACTATCTTCTGTTCCTGGATTTAACAACACGTTGCGTTACCCCCATGCATACATTATTAAAATAAGTCACCTACGTAAAAAACAAAGATTTCGTACTAGCTACTCACCGTTCATGTTCACAAACTTCAACGTGGGTATCACTAATGAGCCTTTCATGATCTGTGAAGACATTGCCCCAGCCTAAACTTTATACCTGAAGAAACTCCTCTTTTACATACAACCAACTTCAGAGGTAAAGCATAACCCGAGGCTTCGGGAAGACAATTTTTGCGTGCTTTTTACCTAAAATATTTTTGCAATAATACATACTCATAATATACATGAAGTAGGCGAGGTGAGTGGCAAAGTTAAGTAGTGTTTTCATTATTGCATGTCTTTTCTCGCAAAAATGACGTGATGTGATGTGACAAGATGGCACATTCTCTTAAGATAGCCAAAGCCAAGCCACTACTAACAAGCAAACTTTTGCAGGCCAAACAAAGTAGGCGAACTACAGAATATAACCATTATAACAATTGTTAAATGATGCATCTACACACATTCATTAAATTAGTCAGTTGTCGTCGTCTCTCCTCTCATCTCGTGGGTGGACACATGCAAAGAAAGTGTGGATTTGTGGCAACTACGTAGCAAGTGGTGATGGTGACGAACTCCACTTTTTGCATCCGTCTCCAACTTATTATTTTACTATGAAAATTCAAATCTCAGCCCCAATTCTGTTTGCTAACTCTTTCACTCGTTTTTTCTGCGTGTCTATAGTATGCAAATTTTATTTGCAAAAAGTACAAAGCACACCGTTTTTATCACCATTATTTAGTTGTACCTGGTCAGCAAAAGTGGTGTAGGTACAACTAATGGTGTGGCCATTCTTACTGTAACTTTCGTGATGATATTGAATTGGAGGTTATGTAAACCAGAAGAGAAGAACTGCTAAATCCCTCGTAAAACTATTCCGAAAGGTCATGGCGAGGTAAAAGATCTGATTTGGAATTACGTCCGCCCATTACATAACGACGTATTAGGATATCAGAACCTAATATAGAAAAACGAAATGGTTGTATGGATGATGGGATTTCTTTCAGTTCCACTCCACACATGTGCAAGTTATAGTTTGCTTGAACTAAATGGATTCTGAATTCACAACAATAATATCATCATATCATGTAGGTAAGATGAGTTTGTGTGCGTCAGCGCTCTGGTAAATAGACATGATGACAAGGGTTTGCCATAATAATAATAATATTAACCCAAAAGAAAAAAAAGCTCTATCAACACTCTAGTAATAATGTGTGTATGTATGAATATATGAACCTTGTCAGCCTTCATATCCACACGAGCAATACAGTATAGTACGGTACCTAGAGTAAAAGCTTATATATTTCTCATAAGGAAATTCAAAACACATTTCTAAATAAGTAAACTATTGTAATAATGACCAAAGAGAGAGAACAACAAGTGCAACGCATGCGAAAAGAAAAAAGCTTATACATTTCTCATAAGGAAATTCAAAACACATTTCTAAATAAGTAAACTATTGTAATAATGACCAAAGAGAGAGAACAACAAGTGCAACGCATGCGAAAAGAAAAACGGACTGCAATTCCAATTCTGGACAGATCCCTAAATGTCCTTATTGTCTAATTCTACGCATTCGTACCATTGCATTGTGCACTATTGCACTGGCCAATATGTTGTACTCGTGCCTTATGAATGAATTGTAATGGAATTTTTCGTTATCACAGACAGACCATTTCGCGTGTGCTGGACATAGAGCCACGACCACGTCGACCACAAACCACGGGCACGACCTTTTCTTGCCTATATGTGGTAATAGTAAACAATTTTGATAAAATGAGATGAAACCCAATCAAGAAAATATATGGATAGGAATGAGCGTGCACTTTTATACATTTGTATATATTATATATGGACATAGCTAATATTAATGACATAATTAGATCAATGGAACAAACTCATTTCGCTTTTAATCACAGATGGCAAATGACAATCAGTGACCTGCATTGCATTTACATATTATTGCATTTCGTCTAAACATACACTACATACAGATACAGACAAACTGCGGTTGGGGACATATAGAGATTACGAGAGTGACAACACTTTAATAACGCTGGAAAAGTATATGAGTGATGGTGGTCGGGTTTGGTCTACTCTTACGTGTGATCAAAGCGAGAAGTAATATGCAACTGTCATATTGTAAATGAGCTGTGTCACGTCAATGCCTTCGATATGACAGATAGGTGATTTATTCAACACCATTTTGGTCACATCTGTCATTCATCAGTCCCTCACGTAACAAAACAACTAAACCAAAGCATGCGGTATGATCTGATTCTGATTCCATTTTGAAAAACTAGCAACAGGATCAGTTGTCACCTCAATCTATCTTCAATCGAGCATACACAACGAAATCTGACAGCAATCACAACGCAAACAGAAGACCAACATTTAACATCTTAAGCATTTAGACGGAATACATACATCAACGCTTTGTGCCAGCTACTGTAAAAGATATATTGTAATCGGTTTACAACAATCATTTTCATCAAAATAATGACAAAGTTGATGCTCAACTACAAGTTTCATGATATGGTAGTCAACCCAAAAACTTGGAACAATTTTTGCCACCGCTTTTTCACTGCCCACGTCTAAAAACGGAAAAAATATCGCCTCCCCAGTTTTGTTTAGTTGTTCTTCGGCACAAAGACATGATAATGAGACAGAGCAGATTATATCATAAAGGATATAGCAGGAAAGGCCTTACTGTCCGGCTTCTTACTGGTACCTCACTTTAGCAAACTATCAAACAAGTAACTAACAACATAGCAAAACACGATAACTAAAAAATAAAATGTGTAAGGAAAACTAATTCTACACTGAATTCATTGCCATTTCTTTCCCTTTTTTATTGATCATGTTTATCTTTGATTTTTCTTCCTTCATACAGACACCAAACGTCATAATGAAATTTTTGGTTGGGTATAGGAAATTATTATATGGCCATATATACGATATAATGATGATGATGCCCCTGATGGTGATTTGATGATGATTATGATGAATTCGGTGGTTGTTACAAGAGCAAACAACCAGTAGTCCAGGTCATTAATCAGCATATTCAGCCTTCAAATACATGTATCAAATGAAATGAAAATGTTATAGCTTAGTCATTCTCTTCCATCTATCTCTCTTGTCCTATGTGCAATTTAATTTTTTAGCCTGTAGCTCAACTCACAAGATAAATAATGATCTTGGTTAGAAAAGCCCACGATTGATTGCGATCACTTGTTGTGTAGTTAAGTAAGTAATCGTCATTCGAATGTAATGTGAATATGCTGTGTGTAAGCCCAAACGAGAATCGCCGAATCCAAACAGTTTACAATTTGCAAGTTTCATTCCTCCTGTTGTTGATTGTGCTGTAGCTGTACAACTACAACTATTATAAAAAACAAAAACAAGTAGACAGCGTTTCCTCTGACAGATATTATTACTTATTATGTAGATTATGACGGGCATCATTGGCGAAATTGCAATCATCATGAGAATTCTTAATTTCAAGTCTACTCCCACACGCACCACACCACATCCAATTTTCGCATTTGAAGTTTGGAGAAAAAATCCTTAGACAATCGTATAATTGGCTACCATCAAACATCATCATCTAAAATTTTTGTAGAAGACTACCATAATACTTATATATGCCCACATCTGGGTCTATTTCGAGATTTTATCATGTTGAACTCACATCCAATCATCCTATTATACTAGCCATTAAAAAGCTCCTATCATGAAACTTGAAATACCATTAAAAATACGACTGAATACTAAAAAAGTGTCCATTAAAAAGTCAACGATATTTCTGTACGGTTGAGTTCATGGGCCTATGAATTCAACTACAATCAAATGAGCAACCATTAAATTTCAACTTTCCTGAATTAACAATGGAAGGCCAAGCCATGTGCAAATATCTATTGGGAGATGCAATAGATTGAATTGTAAAGTCTTACTTAAAAGTTACCCATTCACTCCGCTCGAATTGAATTGTGGTTACAAGATAACTGACTTGCAATTTATGATCTTATCGGTAATCAACAATAGATACACACCACACAAACAAGAAAGACCTCTGCATTAGCTTACTACAAGCTTAGGCATGTATTCTCCAAGCATATTTTACTCATACAATAATCATTTCACTTCTAGTTACTTCAACTTCAAACTCCAAGCAAATATCCTGATCATTATTAGATGAAAGCAAGTTTGACAATGTAAACTCCCTTCTAACATTGCAAAATGGTGTCAAACATCAAGATAAAGAAATTGCACCATGCCAGTCGTCATTACAGAAATCTAACACCGACTGAGGAAAGCAAGTCTTACGCTGAATTAAGTGAACACTCACGTTATACCGAACCGTCAGTTACTTATAATTACATTTCTTAGAATCAACTACATGCTTATACATACATGAGTATATGTATTATAGTTGTATCCAATAATCAAATCCAATCATTTAATATTATTAGTAATTATCATTTTACGTGGGAAGGTAAAATGTGGCCAGCTATGAGTCATGACAAGACGAGTATGAATTTTTAACTATGATATGACAGCATCATTACACACATGCATCATAATTTTTTATTATTCATTTAACTTATGGATCTTAAACAGGCACCAAGAATGTGTGTAACTCACTACATGCGACAAAAATTTATTATAAGTTAGTGTCAAGCTCATAAATTACACTATCTCAAATTCCTACAAACGAAATGACAAGCACTAACTGCACATGTACATATATTTATACCTATCTTTAGTTTGCTTGCCTACCTACCTACCAAGATAATTTACAATTTCATTGCTCAGAAACACATAAATTGTAGTTAATGTACACTTCAAATGAGGGAAGAAATATACACATCATCAGATGAGGCAGCCAGCCACAGCACCAAGGAGCACATTTTGGATTGTATCAACATGTAAAAAAATCTTTGGCTGAATGATGTTACGTTTTGGTATGTGGAGGACTGAGAATGCGAGTTAAATAACGAAAGTAATCGTTAAGAATGGAGTAAACAACAATGCGTCTTTTTTACAGCTCAATAATATGCAATGTATATAATATAATATAATATACTTATACAAGTTATATAGTGATTTTTGTGACGATGTATGAACTCATGATATGATGATGATGATAGACCAGACAAAAAATGTTCCCAGGAGAAACAACACACCAGACTGATCTCTTCCGCGTCTAATTTCCAATAAAGGACTATCAAAATTTAGAATCATGAAACCATCCCGACTATTTCAAGGGTGCAGATTTCAGATATTGAGTCAAAATCCGGGCGTCGGACAACCTTTGACCTAAAACCAGGCTTCAAAAACCCACATGGACATGACGACAACGTGGCTGTGTATAATGCATGCACGAGGGAGAGAGAGAGAGCACATGCCGCAACCTATTGTGCATCACCACCAGTGGAACAACATGAATATCAAGCTGGCAGGCAGGTATGCATTATCAAATGCGTACATATAATATAACACAAAGTACATATAACCAGACTGTAATTTAGGCATATGTATGTAAATCCACGTACGTAGTATTGCTGATAGTGATAGTAGTGTTGGGGTACACAACGAAAAAATGTACGTAAAAGATTAAAGAAATCATGGGATGCGATGTGATATACATAAGAAAAAACTGATGTGACGGCTCGCTGTGGCTCTAGCTCTTGTGTACTTGATGATTTGATGATGATCATGATGACGATGATGATACTCAAATCGCGGTTGCTAGTAAATATAACACCACAGAGGTCTTACTATGAACGTTAAATTATTAAGTACGTCTACGTCATCTTCAAGTAATTCAAAAGAGCATGAGTATATGAATGAAGCCTGTTGATGAACCGTTCGGTATGATTGGCAAATTTAACAATTAGGCCTTTGTTTGCTAAATCTGGGTACAAGTACAAGGTACCTTCAATTCCGTCAGTATTTATCTTACCACGCTTTGAGCCGTGGTTTGAGTAAAGTATTCATTTAATTTATGATACTGTCATTGATTTGCAAAATCTTTGAATCATTATCGTGATTATCGTATGCAATCAGCAATCTGCAAGCCGCTCCGACAAATGACATTTAATTGTTTAATAAAATGCATGCATATCTTCATAATATGAAATGAAAATGAGCATGCAAATATGGAATCTTCTTGGAACCCGACGAAAAATTGCCCCTGAACGTTTTAATTCGGATATACACGTGCATGAGAAGACATAATTTCATAAATTAAAA
>JAANSM010004414.1:0-11369 GCA_036850725.1 Orchesella villosa
CAAGTTTTTCAAGGATGAAGGAGAAAAAATGACAATCATCAGCAAAATTGTGGTGTCCGAAAGGAAGGTAATATAATGCTTTGATCGGAAACAACAAAACAAACAAATTGTCCTTTGGCTCTTTTATTGTCAACAGGAAACGCAAACGGTAGTATAAAGGATCTACAGAGAGAGAGAAGTAGGTGGACATAAAGTGTGGTTGTGACAAATGGTAGTGGTGCTAATAAAAAGTGCATTAGCGAAGGTTGGTACGATTTATTTTTTGTTTTTATATAACTTTAGCGTAGTATAGGTATAGCCAGATGTATTCCCACATTTACTACCAATATGGAAGGTTACTCTCTTGGAAGTAAATTATCTTTATGTTTTTTTGCGAAAATATGTATGAACTATGGAACCGGTGTGGTATATGTGTGTGTATCTGTATTATATATGTAAAAGTATGTACATTATGTGCATGTCCTAGTGAGCATACCTCTTTAACAGTTACATCCGTCTCCATAATGATCCCATCATCAACCTCCTCCTGCACGTAGTAATGACTGTAAGGAGCATGTGTGCAGCTGATCGGGTCCAGGAGTCCCGTTTTGCTGTTATACCGAAGAAGATAGGCACTCCAACTCACGTAGCGCAAATGGTTTCGCGGCACATTGTGCACATCCTTGTAAACCATCCGAACTCGGAGCGTGTCTGAGTGAGTGTCAGCTTCCAACGTCCATGATTGCTTATCCCGGTCGTAGCACAGCACCGCTTGACTTTCTGACGGGGTTGGGGTGCTGGCTCCGGCCACGGAGGGAACGGTAAGCACGGGATTTGGTGTTTGGGGCACTTGGGGCACCAGCGCTACTTCACTTAGAGTGTTGGCCGTTACCATCTCCAGGTGAATGTGGAGCATGCCCTGCAAAAACATGAGTTACGTTACAATAGCAAAAATCAAAGATTCATAGACAATTTCAAGCATGTAAAAAAGTAGTCAGTTGTTGCAATTTCCAATAAAATCTCATCAATGTCGAGGGCAGAATGAGAAGCAAAAAAATAAAAATATATATATCGCAGCTGATCCTCCTTTTCAACACTTTTTTTCTCTTCCGACCCGAANAATAAAATCTCATCAATGTCGAGGGCAGAATGAGAAGCAAAAAAATAAAAATATATATATCGCAGCTGATCCTCCTTTTCAACACTTTTTTTCTCTTCCGACCCGAAAATGAAAGGAAAACAAGGAAAGAATGACCGACATTCTTTTACTTCTTTCTATAGATACTTACCAAACTCCAAATACCTCAAAGGCATTCCACTTTCTTTCTCAAATAAAGAGGCTGGACCTTTCTACAGTACAGAGTGATTTATTTATCACAGCTGGAAGCCTATAATTATCCCTTGTTTCATGGGTTGGGATGAGATTAATTCTTTTACTTTCTTTCACTACACTCTCATCCCCTTCATCCTTTCCATTCTTTGGTTGCAATATTGAGCGAGCATATTATATGTTTACTACTTCTTAAATCAACATCTTACACAACTTTTCCCACTTTCACCTTTGAGCTTGTACAAACTTTTTTATAAAATGAAAAACGAGTTTTTTATATCCTCGATCCTTTTTTAGATTTTCATCATACGCAACTGAAATGGGGCAACTATAAGTTTGCTTTTTTTCTCGTTTCGTTTTGTACATAAAAAAAGGAAGGTCACCTTTCTATCGAGATCGAGATCTACAAACTAGGAATAAACCAACGCACAAAATAATTTTCACCACGCCTCCAGCCTTTATGAATTATTACGCAGTTTTACATTAAATCTAGGGACAAATCGGAGAGCTCAGCTCAGAAAGCTGTTTTTAGAAGACAAATAATATGTTTTGTTTGTGTTATCTTTTCCCTCATACGAATTTGTACAAGGGAATATAAGTGAACGAGAGAAAGTTGAGATTAGTTTGGAAGTTATAATCGTATCATATTGTAGACATTATCATCATCATGTGCAAGAAAAACTTGGCGTTCTGTTGAGGTGGGATGGTGGGAACTGGAAAGCATGACTGAAGGTTAAAATATATCAAACAAAAGGAAGGATATCCACAAGATGGAAAAGAGAGTATACACGACATCCGTTAAAAGTACAACAAAGAATGGTTTGAATATGCATGGATTTGTAGTCAGGATGTGCATTTTATGTTATGAGAAAGTGTTACGTTTTCCAAGCAGGTTTTTAGCTGAGAACTCGACCACGGAGCTAAAAAAAAGTTGGCAACCTAACGCAGTTTTAAACGCTAAAGTTTTACACTTCATTAGAGAAAATGTTTTGTTTAGTTTCTCACGTTTAGCCTTCGGACCTGAAACCCAAACACAACACGATAAAATGAAGGGAGCATGTTATATCCTCTCCTGTATTCCTAGGAAATATTAATGGATTCCAACCAACTTGAGGTTTTCCTCGCCAAAAACTTTCCTCTTGGACTTTCACAAGGGAAAAGAGCGTATAAATGTGTATATTTTTAGTAAATTTAGCAAGAAAAAAGCTTTTATTATGTCATGTCATGTCACAAGCATTAACGTCTGAATGGAAAGATAGGTACTTGCCAGAAATTAAATCACGGTGGTCTGGTCGTGTTATTTTTTTCTCACAAGAAAAAAGGAAAGTTACTATATTATATTAATATTAGCTTACCCTTTGAACGATATCAGCAAGTCGAATTCTTGGAACCCACCCAAAGCTTTTCCCATTCGTGTCAGAGATGTCATCCAAAAGCCCGGAATTAATGGTTCTGTCTCCTTCCCCCAGAATCATAACGTAACGAACGCGACACTGGTGATCAAATCCGGTGAGTCGATTCAAATGAACAAATAATCGGTCGTCTCCAGCCTCCCTTCCATAAGGATAGACAATAACGTTCCAGTCAAAACCGCCAAAATTAAAATAAGTGGATTCCATTTTCGGGAGATTATTAGAGCGTCCATTGGGCAATTTATGTGGAGTCAGGTAGGCAGCTGGGGCCCGTAAATCAGCCTCAAAATGAGTTCTGATGGCACTCATCGTCAGCTCCAGTTGGAACTCGCCGTTGCGGTCAGCAAAGTTGCGAGCGTATAAGTCATGCACTGGAATGTAGCGTCGGTTTCCCTGCTCATCATCATCACCGTTTTGAGATAGATGGGAAAAGGACGTGTGGATAAGTGCATAATTGTATTTCGTTACGTTTATTGCATTTTTCCATTTTCATCATGAAAGTTTTTGGCAAGGATGATATTTGTTGTGGCAGTGTGTGTGTGGAAGATTGGGGAAAATAAAGTGAAGAACAATTACGAACGTTGTAGTAGATTCCCCAGACGGAAAGGCGGAAGTTGAGTGGAGTTATTGGAGGTGAAAAACAACATAGAACAAAAAATACAATAATGTAATTAGTAAACCACCCAAAAGTAGTATTGGATAAAAAAGTGGAGTTGAGTTGAGCGTAACACAATAAATGCATATGATAGATAAAGTCTTCTCGTCTTGCTGCGACTTTCTCTCTCGAATCTCGTTGAAAGTCTATATATATATGTGAAAGGCAAAGCGAAAGCCTCTCGTTTTTCTATTCCCCTATGCAATTAACTTAATATGTTTGATACGTTTGAAGTGTGGCAGGGGCCAACGTTGAGCTAACCCATACCACACTCCACTCCACACAAAAAAGTTGCATTAGGGAGCCCCACAAGAATATTCCCTTTCATGGGTTTCTTCTTTGAGATATGTAATTACAAGGTAATAATGTTCTATTTTTACTGAGCTTCATTCTAATATAATTTTTATATGTGGATGAAATGAATATATAAGAAATAAGAGTATAAATATGAATAAGATCACATGCTGAGTGAGTGCACAAGTGTGTGTGTGTCTGTACTTTTTCATATTATATATCATCTTACCTGTGCCGGGCTGTCATAAGAGAACTTGACGCTTTTCCCACTGAAAGTCTCATTAGCGGAGAAGTGTTCCCGATTAAGGAGTGTGAAAGAGAAGTCAACATTGACTTTCATACCTTCCGACGGATTCCTCCATACCAGGTAGACCCCCAAAACTTTCTCCGTCCGAGAGAAAGTTATAGCCCATTTTTGATAACCATACATAAACTCCTTTGATGTGACATCCCGGTGCAAGTCTCGAGTCACGGATTTTGTCACAATGAAAGTGAAGACGTGAGTGTTCCACCGGTCGGGGATTTTGGCAAAGCGGTACAACAAGGACATTCTGGCTCATAGTTTGATTCCCTTTAGCTCCAAAGTCGGCGTGTGTGCTAAGAACACGTATACATGCATTTATCGTTTTAACTTATTTTCTTCCTTGTCTCTCGGGCTCTATAGCATTAGATTAGCCTAGCCTCTCGTTTATTCTGTGGCTATAGTCATCTCTCTCTCTCTCAAATCCAAACCAATCCGGGAATGAGGGAATCGTTCACCTGAAAATTACACGGGAATAGACAAATGTACTAAAGTTTAGGCATTAGTGTGTGTAATGACCGCATTGTAAATTACATGGTTTTAAACTAGTTTTCTCGTAGAAACCAATGAGTTCATGGGAGTTTGAAAAGGAGTAAATCGTTTGTGAAATTAAGTAGGAACAGGAGCAGCAGGACACTCTCTATGAAATTATACGTTTCGCGAATGATTTGAACTAGTTTCTCCCTTATTCCTTCCACTTTCCAACAAACTCTCATCGTCATCATCATCGATGAACTGGAATACTGTAATTATTGTGTTCCCTAAGGATATTGTCAAGCAATTAGTTAAAAATATGTAGCTAATTTACAACGTAGACTATTGCTAGCTTAAAGTCTCTTGGGGACTCCATTGCATTGGCTCCACCAAATTATCATGATAAAGTCCTCCATTCATGAACCCAAATGTAGGCGGAATGGATTCAACCTGGGACTCAGGAAGAGTAAGGGAAAAGCAAGGATGCAAAAAAGATTTGATTTATATATTCAGTTTCATTCACTTCATCATATTAATTAATGACTTCATAGCCGTTAGGTCACAAAATAGTAATTTATTTCCCCTGAAACGAACCCTATATACATATATCCTTCCTGTCTAGACATTATGGGCTCGGACTTTATATATAGCTAATCAATTCATGAGATCCAAAATGGCCAACAATTTTAAATATGAGAAAATGGAATTGCTAAACTCATACAGAAGAAAATGGATCCTGTATTTTATCTTTTCCTTCTGGTTTTATACGAACAATATTGTCTACCTCTGTGAAAAATGATGAGAAAAATATTTTTCCTTTCCATTACGCATCCCATCGGAATAAGAAAAGAGAAACACCCAACTTATCTATCTAACTCAACTCAACTTTCTATTCCATTTTCCATCACATCACAAAACTGCTCACGTAATACAAAAAACAGGAAAAAAAACCACCACATCATAAATCTTAGTTAGGAATTCAGAAACTCAATCTTTTTTCCTTTATTGCAGAAAAAATAACCTGTTTTGTTTTATCCTCTCTACTTTTCTTAAAGAAAATTGCATCTAGAGGAAAGTGCATTGCATTTACCCACTCTAAACTGTTTCTCATGTCAAAAAGAAAAGGAAAAAGAGGAGCAATAATTTATCCATTTCGTCCAAGTGGACTCTACACTCCTCTCTGTATGTCTTGCCCATGAAATAGTTTTTTTATGTGAGACCATTACTTCTCATGCATAAATGTATACTTTTATAGCTTGCACTTATGTCAGCTTGTATTGCACATCATCATGATATTTACGGACTACACACACACCTCAACTAGTATCTTATTTTTTACACACATACACAAAGTAGTTTGGAATGATAGACGATAGACCACGCATTACATTCATTCAATTCAAATATTACATGGACAAAACGATAGGAGGATTTTCCTCGTGTTCATGATCCATTAATGTCTAGTGTGTTTTGTGCATGTCTTCTTTATATATAATATATTGCCCCTTTGTTACACACTACTTCTTTATATATCGATCCACTTTCTCTTCTTTTTTTGAGGAAGAAACTTTCTAGGAAACTTTGTGTTTCTGGTATTCAACTCCACTTCGCCTTTTTTCTATTCACTCACTCAGCACTAAACTATTTCTCACACGGACGACTATACATAGGAGGAGGACAAGGAATGAATAATAGGTATACACTAGTTTTCTTGACATATGTGCTAGGAATACGGAATGTAACATTGTAACAAATAATGTAGAATAGAAAAAAACAAGATATATTTCTATATGTAGTCTTTTTTATCAAGGGTCAGAACAACAATAGGGAGGTGGTATGATGGTCGTGGTTGGGGTGTTGATATGGGATGATGTGTGTGTCTTGGAGTTCTTGTCTTACAGGACATTTCCTTTTTACGCTCACAATCAGACTTAAACTGTCACTTACACCAACTTTTCTATGTATATTGTAGGGTTGAAAAGGAAACATTTACTGTTGATGTTGACTGTCCAAGAAAAGTTTATGGATCTGTTCGCAGTTCATTTGATGATGGTATACATTGCTATATATACCTACGCAGGGAGGGGGGAATAAGACTATCGTTATCAATGCTGAATTTTATCATTATGATCGCATTGACGTCCGTTCTTTTACTCTTTTCTTTCATTGACTTTGAGTTTCCGCTTATGCTCAGGCTCAGGCTGATGAAATTATTGGGAAGATGATGACATAGCAAAAATACATTATCATCATCTTTCATTCTCCTGCTTTCTCTTCTTCTTCCTCCTCCTCCCTCTTTGTAAACATATTTTCTTCAGGATGTGGATAACAACAACAGTATCATGTTGCCTTCCCTTTATATTTTATATTATCGTTCATGATATATCCCATCTTAGCATCTCAAATCATCTCTAGTTCCTTTCAACGTTTCAACTCAACCCATTCGACATATAAAAAAGATGCTGAGTCACTCAACTCAAGGATAAATCTACTGAAATTAATATTACACAATGAGTATTTTGCAAAAACATACTATTCCCAACTTGAGAAGGGGAACGGAAATTACATTTTCATCATTCTATTATTTAATTATTTCGTTGAATTAGATGCCACATGAGAATCAAATGGACCTTAAACGACTAAATGTGTGCTGGTGATGTTGTGATAACGGGAGAAACGACTATCAGCTAACCCATCAGCAAACGTCATCACCATCACTATCATCAAAATGGAGAGAAAAGAGAAAGCAAAGTGACAAACACAGCATGTGTTTCATCATCATCAGCATGACGTGAATGTCAAATAATTGCTGATACACAATTTACACTCAATTTATACTTTCTCAATAAAATTTCTCCTCGACTCCATCAGCAGCCGCATCGCGAGCAACTGACGATGAATGTAAGTATATATCGATCTATACCAACCCAAGTTGTGTGTCTCCCTCCCAAACAGTTTCCTGTTTGGACTTTGGACCACACACACACACAACCATCACCACCATTCCGTTCGGTATTCGCAGTCGAGAAGTGAGATCGCTTCCTTTTGCAAACATCACATGTCTTTCTGACTGTTTGAGTAGTGTTCCCAGAGAAGCTCCCAAGAAACCCACTATTTTCTTGTTTGAGTGCTTCTCCTTGTTTGCAAGAGGAGATGGAAAATTGATAAATATTTGGCACTACTATGGGAAAAGGCTCACAAATGATTTTTAAACAGGATGATTTTATGTACCGAAACCGAACCATGTTTCTCTTTGAGCCTTTAACATTTTAACAAAAGGTGGTCATCATGTTGGCATATTGGTCAAGGTAGGAAAGTCACAAACTCATGCTAAGCCTTTTGCCTACTCTTTTCACTTTCATTCCTTAGATTCCCTCAGTAATCCAAAAAGGTCTCAAAAGACTATGCTATTTTCAGCTTTTCTAAACAAATCCCAAAGAAAGTACTCCAATACGCTAATGCACACGCACGAAGAAATGGCCTACACAAACAAAAGTAGTCGAAAGAGCAGGTAAAAGGAAATTTTATGATCATGATGATGACGATCACCATCATCTTTGAATGGATAATCTTGCTTCTACCTTTCTACTACGAAAAGAAGAACAAAGTCGATAGAAAATCCTTTTTGAGACATAAACACAAAAATACATAGCGACTCATTCCTTCCTTCAAACCAACAAAAGAAAGCAAAAAATCCTTGTAATGATGATACACGTAGACATGTGTGTGTACTCAACATAGATACTTGTGTTACACACAGCTTCTCTACCTTAGAGAAAGAAATTGTGTTGAAAAAGCTGAAGTAAAAAGTAAAGTAAATTTTAGTCTATTGGAAACAGCCGTTTTTATTCCACAGGGATTTACTATGCAAAAGGATATTCCGTTGCGTCTGTTTTTCAAGGGCTACTTTTATAATGTGCTTTACTGCTTTTACAATCACCTACCTACGTCCTATAGTATCCACCTTTACTTTAGGTTTAGACATGATAAATTTATAGAATGTATAAGAATCCGTCAGTCAATGGCTCAGCTCAGGCAGTAACCAAGTCAAACCATAAAGAGTGTTCCTTATACTTACGTCTTCCCTTTATTCAGGCTTTATGGTCTGTATACGAAATACACAGATAGTTTTCTTCTACACTTTCTTTTATGTTGCGAAATAAACTTTCAAAAGAAAGTCCCTGCCCAAGACAGAACAAAGCTGAAAACTGGAGTGTATACACCTGGTCTCGTCCTAGTCTTCTTTTTTAGTTGGACTTGGACTTGGACACGGAGACTCACGGAGTATACGTACTAGGAAACCATGAGAGATGAAATAAAATGGGTTCTTGGAATAAAAACCAAAGGGAAGCCACTGTTTTGAGGCTATATATGTCCGAAGTCTGAATATATACGTCCAAGTTCCAAGTCGGGCAGTTGACGCCGCAAGAGAGCCATACCACAGCATAGAGAGAAAGGGAGCGTCACAGTCACCATCATATTTCTCCTTGAATTTGTCCAACATCATTTTCTCTACTGACGATGAGTGTGTTATAACATCACATGGCGGTTTTGTAGATTTTCGTGCAAGATTTACTCTACTCCTTTCCTCTCAATTTGTGAGGGAACCTTTTCTACCTTTGCTTGAGTATATCTTGTGAAGAAAAAGGGAGCGAGCAAAAGAAAATCTCTCAAGTTTATATAAGTCGTTCAATGTCCTAGACGTAAAGGTGCACATGTTTCCTAGAAATAACTTAGTTTCTTTCTTTACCAAAGTCAAAAAAGTAGAGTTAGTAGCATCAAAATCTATGTAGACGTCTAATATATTATACAAGGCAGACGGAAAGATTGAAAATCAGTTTGAGTAGCTGACGACGAAAGGAGAAAAGGGTTCTTGTACGAATCCAAGTATTTTCTTGTTAAATTTTTTTTTCTAGAGCATCCCATCCCATCACCAGAGGCAAACACATGCTCCAATTTATATGTATATCTAAAATCAACAAATAAATGCCATTTCCTCCCATCTCAACCATGAATATTCTTGAATTGAAGAAAAATTTGTGTGGTGGAGAAGGTGGAAATGGTGGAATAGTTTCATTTAACAATCACTTCTCTAGATCACACCGTGATTCCAACATACCTACACGATTTGTGTGTGAAGCAAGTAGTCAAGAATCTGTTTCAATCTAAAAGTTCTTATATTATTATCAGAATGTACTTGTCTGTGTACTCATCTCGTATGCAAGTAGAAATGGATGGATTTACACACGCTGAGTACACTTTACATGAGCTCAAGGATCACTGCTGAGAAATCTCATCACAAAATTCTTTTTGCACTTGCCAAAACAGAAAAGTTCCAGAGAGTATTTTCCACCGACATGAAAGAATGCCACACACACATACCATACCACTAGGTAGGGAGGAAGTATAGGGACATGCATAAGAATGCACTAGTTATCAAAAGTACCCTTGGGAATATGCCATTATTTACCAAAGGATTCTAACTTTATGTAATGCAGCGAATTGATTTCTGCGGTGCAAAGCAAACGATATCAATCATCTGATTGAAAAGCCAAGAAGTTTTGAAGTAAGAAGCTAAATCCTTCTCATTTTTATTTTAAGTTTGTATTACAGATATAAGGCGATCCCATAAGAAAAATAAGTTTGGTAATCATTCCATATTCGTAATCATTTCATGATCAACTTCATTTTTAACCTTCGCGGTGTCATTGTCCTAAAAATCAGTTAAAATTGTAAATGTTTAGCAGTCGTTTAGTTAGTTTACGTTTTCATGTATTAAAGATATAATGACTGAATATAACTGTTGACTGCTATACCTACCTGGAGGAACAACACAGTATTTTCAATAATAGTGCCAATATTAAGAATGTGCGTGAAAAGTCTGGCTCCCATAAGCATAGTCCTAATTATTGTGGTGATAGTTAGACAGAAAAGAAACCGTCCTAGCCAATGTATTAGAGCATACTGTAGTCGTGTGTTCTTGTAGCATCCGTTATCGGGCCCCCACATAGCTTGCACCTTAGCCATAAGAGATGGATCGGGATTCACACAAGTCACTGTGTACTTTGAGAGTTGTTCACCAGCGCATTTCGAAAATACTAAGCAAGCCAATGCTTTAATAAATTGTACCTACTCAACAATAATTTTTTATACATAAGTAATTAATAGTTGGCCAATAGCAAAATTAATGAATAGTTTCTTCGTTTACTTTACACGAGTTTGACATATATATTGCATTTTTATTATGGTACTGACCAGTGTTGTCTTGAACTCGGTGTTCTGGACACGAGATCCGGGTTCTTTCAACCACTCGCGGATTCCAATGAATGCTGTACAAAGTAGCCATACCTGTCTTAGATCATATCCATTGATTTCGTAGTACAGCAAATATGTACTTTGCTTGGTTATAAAGGTATTCCCTTCTAAGGTCAAGTAACCCACTCCGAAACCAGATCCAGAGATTCGATCATTCAGATCCGCGCCCAATATTAGCATCAGTAAAATTAACTCATTACAAATGAAAGAGTAGATGGTCGATCTAAATGCTACTAATGCTTCGCTTTCCTAAACAAGCAAGAAAAAACTTAATTTTCTTGGACATTTTTGTGTACGCTAATCATTTTTTGCGATATCTGCTCAAATATATGCTTTTATATATTCAGAATTATTTTAGCCATAATAATTTCTGCTCACCGTTAGTTTATACAACGTCAACCTTATAAGCGTAATGATAACACTATAGAAGGCTACCATTATTCGTCGCAGGCAATGTAACGCTAGCCGAAAAAGTAGGGTTTCAAACAATTTGCACCGCTGACCGTTCAGATTATCGGCTCCTGACTTCATACAGTCTGTCGAAAGTTTTGTATAATAAAACTTTCTTTTGATACTAATCATCTAAACTGAAATTATTTTATCATCCCT
>JAANSM010004415.1:0-11368 GCA_036850725.1 Orchesella villosa
TCTGAGAATCAAAGGTCATCATTCGAAGAGGAAGATGGGTATTCTAATGAGTCTTCTAGAGAAAAATCAGAGGAGACTCAAGAGGGTGAAACACTTTCTGATATAGCTCCTCCCCTTGCCCCAGTCCACACTCGAATTCCAGTTCCTCCACAACCACCCCCGTGGTTTGAATGGTCTGACGATTTAATTAATGAAGAAACATGGGACACAGACACTGTACATGGCAATAATGAAATAAATACAAAACAAAGCGTTTAATGCATACTTTATCTCATTCCCCAAACGAGTTTGTAATGCTAACCAACAAAATATACTTCATTAAAACCAGCCGGAATATGACTACTTTGAGGACACATTTTCCATAGCTGAGCTCCTTCGATCGAAAGCTTATCGATGGATGCGTCCCTCAGAAATTTTTCCTAGTCCTCCCTCAGTTATCAAATTTAGAACGCAGGTTCTCGACCTCATCAGTCCAAATGCACACCTATTTGAAAAATCAGAAGCGATGCGATACATCCTCAGTGAGGTTTCTGAGTTGTATGAGTACAGCTTACAAAACAAGTTTGAATGCGAAGGTGAAGGAGTTGCGTATGTTCCCAATTATGTGGATGATGATAAAAGATGGACACCTTGGAATCACATGTATGAAAATGCTCAGCTCCAAAATAATCATCATCAGCTTCGATTTACCGTGTCATTTTATCTTATTTATTCGCGTTCTTCTGTTTACAGCTATAGTTGTTGCAAAGCAGGGGTAAAAGGAGAAATTCCTGTATTTAATCCGAAAGGAAAATATTATGTTCGATTGTATTTTATGGTACGCGTGATTTGTCAGAAACTTTAAGGATGAACGTTGTTACATGATGAACCAAAGTTCTTTATTCGAGTTACAATTTTAATGATAACTTTTTTAATAAAAATTTTGCAGGGAGCTTGGCGTCGCATCATGGTAGATGATCGCATTCCCGTTCTCCACAGCGGCTTGACTGCATTACCACTTACGAGCATGAATGAACTATGGCCTCTCATTTTAACGAAGGCACTTTTGAAAGTGGCAATGGCTACTTGGGAAGGGAATGACGTGAAACGATTTAGTACAACTTCAGCATTAACAGAGATGGGTATTTGAATGGGTTGACGATATGTATGTAGTTGTAATAAAGTTAAATACTTAGTATACCTCTTCCTCCCATCTCAATTAGGCAACATATTTAAGCACATTTTATATATAACAGTGAGGGATTACCCGAAGAAGATTTATGGAACGATTTAGAAAGCTTATTACCGAAATTCAGGCATCCATCAAGAATTCCATCTGCCTATAACATGACATCTCCTCAAATTGTCCGGGAGAAAAAGTCGAAAACGGAGGCGGCCGTTGGGGAAACATTTTGGTGGATGCCCGCACTCACTCCCCCTCCCACAGATTTGAATGACGTTGTTTTCAAAGACTACGAACAAGAGCCACTGAGCCAACTTCAACCTATCACTACTGATGATCAAATTGAAGGCCAAGTTTCAAATAACATCATAGAGAGTCTGTGGAAAACTAGGGCTGACCAACTTTTAAATAAAGAATATTATAAAAAAGACAAGAAAGTCAGAGCCGGTTCCGTCGGTGAGAGTGGAAAAAAGAGAAAACAGGCTGAGCTTGAAAATCTTAACAATGATACTAAATCAGAAAAGAAAAAAATGGGTAGGAGACCGTCGCGTGGAGAGAAATCAAAGAAGGACAAAGCGAAAGAGAAGGAATTGGAGAAAGAAAGGGCAAAGAAAAAGGCACGGTTTGGAAAACCAGAGGGAGATGAGAAAGATCCCAAAGATAAAAATGACAATCCAAAAGGGCCAAATGACTCAGGTAAAGAGGAAGAAAGATGACGAAGAAGAAGAGGAGGCTGAAGAGCAACCAACCGGGCGTCCCAAGCTTAAAAATTGGTTTAAATTGAAAAATATACGTAAGATCACGGGTTTATACGTCTGAGATGAAGTACTCCTCTTCCTGTTTCCAGTTTTAATGATTAGGTGTGTATAAATTTTCACTTCAGTATTGGGAGATACAGACACTCACATGCAAGCAACGGCAAGAAAAAGTAAAAGCGTCCCAAAAACTTTAAAGGAGAAAGCTGAAAGCAAGATCCCAAGCGATGAACTAGATCCTAATGACCCAACCAAGTCAATCCGAGGGCTGGGGTTTACTAAAAGGGAATGGGTAGTTACCCTCAATTCCGGAAATGCTTCATGGTATACAAAAATATTCTGGAACGGACAGTAGAGTCATAAAGAATTGGGAATCGGTTTGTGGAAAAGATTCCCCAATAGCTTTGGTTGTAGTTCTTAAATGTTTTCCAAAACCGGAAGACGACGGGATTCCACCCATACCATCCTTTTTAGAACACCCCATTCAACTGGCAGAAGTAAGGGATACCGCTCTCCCAAAACAGACAGGGCGGCCGGTCACGCCCCTTTGGAAAAGGTTTAGATGGAAAGCGTGGGCCATGAGGAAAGGACTGATCCCATGTACATAATCTGTGAAATCTTGCACAATCTTCGATTAAAATGTACAAGAACAAGACTTCATGTTAAATTTTATCCTTGCAGTTGAAGAAGATCATTCCAAAGACATTGTTCACGCTGTGAAAGCCAAAACTCCATTTGTTTTCAAAAGGGATTGGTATGAGTTTTGGGAAAAAGGGTTCCTCAATTTTGATGAATTTCCAGGAGAGGACGATGACATGTTTGACTCGAGGGCTTACTTTGCTCTAAGAAATGCTAATGATGTCTTACTTCCACCCTTATTACCAAGACCATTGACATCTTATGTCGACATTCCTACCGCTAAAGGTGGGGACACAACAACAAGTGGACGTGACTGGCTCAATAACCAGACCAGAAGTCAGCCCAAACCAAAACAAACGAGAATCCGATTCCAACACTTTAATTGTACTTATGCCTCCAAAAGGCTCAAACTCCCATCAAACTACAGCAGCAACATCAAATAAGCGAAGAACGGGGAGGCTAACGACGCATCAAACTAAAAATGCCCAGCAGCAACAACAACAACAACCAAGTCCCACAATTGAAAATCAGTCCTCCTCCGGAAATAACGAGGAAAAGGAGAAAGCTGACACGGAGAAAACAAAAGCACTTTCGCCTCCAATTTTAGAGGCTGATACAGCAACGGTGAGAGGTGAGTCGGAAGACGAGACGGAAGCAGGTACTCCCAAAGCATCTCAAAATGAAGACATTTTCCCCATTTCTTCCTGTGGAACGATGTGGTTCACTTGTAGTGATGTGGCCGAGAAATCTTCGGTGAAAAAAGGATCTTTCAAACTTTTGATTACAGAGAATCACCTCCATTTTTTACCATTATTTACATCGTTGCATATTATTTTACAGAAAGATTTGCAAATTCTACCCATCCAAATCAACGTTTGGGTCGTGTTACATTCTGAGAAGGGAGGTTGATCATACCAAGCTTAATCTTGATCCGACTTTTCAAGAAATACATTCCAACTTACCCAAATACCCAAACGTAGTGACGGAGTATAATCAAAAATTGGATCATATCAATACCTACATTGAGTTTGATCGTTGGAAATCCTATCATGTGACAAATTACCATTTAAATGGCACACAAAAGCATGATATCGACTCCGCATTTTATTTGTGTAAGTCATTCATTTAATTCATATAAGGTTAGATCGGTTCGAGGGACCATTGATTATGTAAATTGTGTGTTAGTTAGTGACAATTGGACAGAACAGGAGCTTATCATCAGTGTTTTTGTGTTACAAGAGGAATTCATTAAGCGCTTTGCAGCAGCCACCACCACAACTGTTGAAGCAATGCCAGTTCCTCCTCGTATGAATATACTAATTCCTTGCGTTGTAAAATGTTGTAGAGGAATGTGCAGCAACCATATGAAAATGGATAAAAAATGTAGCAATTTAAATTACTTTCTCTATCAGCGACTCCAAATTTACTTGGACCAACCTCCCCAGAATCTGATGAAAATCCAACATCGACACCACCAAGAAATGAGAATGTCCCTGTACAGGTTGTACAGCAGCCTCAGATTCAGGATACGAAGCAAATTATGAATCTCAACTTTATTCTTGAACCTTGGGACTGGAGAAAGGATTGTTGTCTCACTCAGCCCCTTATCTACACATCCATACAAGATCATTGGATAGTTCATGTTCGGCTTCCAGCTGGGTACTTATTATTCTGGAACCTTGGGACTGGAGAAAGGATTGTTGTCTCACTCAGCCCCTTATCTACACATCCATACAAGATCATTGGATAGTTCATGTTCGGCTTCCAGCTGGGTACTTAAAAAGCTATGATAAAGTGTCGGATTAAAGATCCAAAAATGAGTCTTGACAATCTAATCATTCTAACCTCGTAGGCGGAACATATTTCGTTTATGGCTGGTACCCGAATCAACTTCCTCTGACCAAGACTCTGCTATCGATCCTAAAAGACGGCTGAGTGTGCCATTTAGTGTTCGTGTCGTTTCTCAAACTCCTATTTATATTGGGAGCCGAATTGAAGTGCAAAATTATATGACGAATCCACCAATGCTATTTTTGAAGCAATGTGGTATTGATATGCCACTATAACACTTTGATAGGGCCCAAGAACTATGAGTGAATGTTAAAAATTCCCTGCTTATTGATTATTACCGCTTTTCTAGAACGCCTAGCAAACAACATTTGGGGACTTTTTGCTTGTTTCGGTAAGCAACGTAATGAATATCATAAAAACTTGAAGCAGCTTCGTCGAAGCTACTGTCCAGCGTATCCGGAACCAGATACAATAAATAAGTATACAAAAGGAACCCATGATGCTTTCGAACAACTGTTTGTATCTTTGATCATGTTCTTGAATGGAGGGACGTTGGACAGAGTGCTTATTCTTGCTCTAAGGGCCCTGTTTTTAAATCCAATGGTTAGTTCTACATACTGTCGAAATTGTGGAGTTGTATGAATACATAAAAGTGCATAATACATAAGTATGATTTACCCGTACAAACGAGACTATTTTGATTGACTGACTGACGCATACCTACTTTAATAATAAGTTTAAATAATTCGCACTAAAATCAGATCGGCAGACAATTTATGCCTAAAGTCGAGGAACACAGCCTGGAAGCAAAAGTATTCGAAGGGGTCCTTAAAACTTTGGGAAGGTATTTTTTTTACAGAAAATACCATAAAGAATTAGATACTATCCCGTATTTACAATAAGTAATGGCAAAATCTGCTCGTGTAGGAAAGCCAGGACCATGGTTTACAGTGCAGTAATCACAATACAAAAATTCTACCGTGGATGGAGGGTATGTTAGACATTTCAAACTTTTGCATCATTAGCTCAAACTCTATGCAATATTGACCCTCATTTCCTTTCTATCTATCATAAAGTCATAATATTCATGTGGTATTAATAGGTTCGCAGACTATTTCGGTTGAGAGATAAATCCGACCCAAAATTCAAGAAGGTTGAGTATTGCGTCCGTCGAATTGGATTCCTATTAGCACGAGAAAGCGACTCAATATACTCCCAAGAAGAACCTAACGAGAAGACTGAGTCTCGCCAATCTAAACCCCCAAATGTGTTTCCAACACCTCCACACTGGACAGTTGACATACTGAGGTAATTTTTGAAATTCAGATTACCAACTAAATAATCGATCATAAATATATTAACTAAATAGCGTTTTATAAATGCTGCATGTTCTTCTTTGATAAATTTTTCACTAATACGGATTTTCAGACATCTCACTGACCAAAATCCATGGCTTATAGCAATGCATCCTCATGCATTTTGTGTACCACATCACATCAAACTTTTAGAAATGGAAGGAGAAGTTCCTCCAGATATGAAAAACTTTTCATGGTTTCCATTCCTGAGAGAAACACTGAAAGTTCCAGAAGATGCTAGGGTTAGTCTTAATAGGGGTTATGTGATACTATTCCAAATAATTACTATAAACATTCAATATTCACTATTTTGGTTTGGAACCGTTGATAATAATATTGTTTAAGTACCAAATTTTTAATTTCAGTCTTGCTTCTGTGAAATTGACCTTCAAGCATACCCTTACACAGGGATTTGTATGAAAATCATCAACAATGACAATGGGAAACTCCTTTCCCTTCGAAATAATACATTATTCCTTGGACACATTGCCAATAACAAACGTGGCTATACAATTTTGTGCTACCGATGGACAGTGCCAAATGCTTCTCCTATTCATGGTGTCAATGAACGGTTCCCATCCAAACTTTGGAAGCTGAGAGTTGTCTCACCTTATAGTGAACCTGCTCCTAGATTCGTTTCTGATGCAGATGAAGAGGAAGGTACACAGATCCCAAAAAGAAACAGTCAACCAACTGCCCGCCGCTCAACTTTGTCCCAACGCAGCAATAATTCCGACAAAAATGAAGAAGAAGAAAATGAAAACGATGACAATGAAAATGGTAAAATTATTGACGGTGAGAACAATGAGTTTCCTCATAAACTATGCTTGAGAAGGCTGGAAGGTTACTACATGCCAAGTAAGGATGCTTCCGTTTGCAGGTCAGGAATAATACAAGAATCTCATGGCTTTTATCGAAATTGAAAAATAATAGTTAAAATATACGAAATAGCACTGAAAAATTAATGATAATTAGGTATATTCTGGAAACTGAGGAGAAAAAATGCACAGTATCCCTCCGTTTTCGTGCCAGCTTCACCAAAGCTCGTATACGCATTCAAGTTTGGGACTGCTCCAAAAAGTCGCTCATCTTCGAGGAGACCTGTGAGGGTGGAATTCTAGTTCCTCATATTCAATTACATATTTCAAAAAAGTCAGTTTGCACTTTAAATCTCGCCTATGACTCAAGTGAATCTCTTAAAGAGGACTGGTCAAGGGGTGATCTACGTCAGTTGTAGTGGATTACTAGCCTTAGAGCAGAAACACGGTTCTGCTGAATCGTTTGGAAATGAGGAAGAAGAAGCTGACGAAGAGGAACAAAACGTGGAAATGGATGCAACAGAACAAAAAACTGAGGAAACAATTGCTAATATCCCCGATCCTATTCCTGACGACGGAAGTTCCGGAAACATGAAGCGCCGATATGTGATCAGCATTTATGTTGTGGATGATAGTTGGCAATTGACTGATAATGAATGGCTTTTTGTGCTGGACAAAAAGCGAGAATTTTTTAAGGATTTGACAAAATGGTACTCTAGAAACTGTGAATCAAAAAGGAGAGGAACTGATAGGAATTTTGGAGATGATCATCTACAACCATTCGATGAGGAAGGGACGTTAGCAGGGCATCTTCAAGGTGGGGAACATGGACACGGACAAGACCTTGAGCTTACCAATACTGAATTAATTGGCCCAACATCTCAACCTTCCGAGTCCACTGATAAACCCAAAGAAAAGGAGAAGGCTGATTTCGTTTCGAATAAACGAAAAAAGACGCGAGCAGATAAAAGTCTCAAAGAGAAAGTCGAAAAGGATAAAGGAACGAGAGAAGAAGAAGGAAGACAATGAAAAGATTGATGGTGGTGATAGTAAAGAAGCAGGTAGCTTTGAGTGCACATATTTGATTAATTTGACAAGAAAATGGACATCTTTCCAATTTTAATATAATCGTTTATATCGTAGCTCAGAGTGAACTCGCACGACACACACCAGATCAAATACCTGCGGCACCTCCTCCAACTCCATATCCTGCTATCAAACACAGTCTCATCAATGACCGTACCGGTATCACCTGTGGAACCGTTGGATGAAGGTAAAATTAGGAGACGGGGAAGTGGCAACTTACTCATTAAATATGGAGGACGGCAGTCTCAAGACATTAAGCAAATGGATAAGCCCTACTGGATTTTAGAGGTTCTCCTTGACGCTAACGTGGTATGAGTTGCACTGAGTTGTGATTGCTTTTTTTAACGAAACACGCATGCATAAAAGGATTCTAGATTAATGCAAAAATGTCTTTGAATTTCTAGAAATACAAAATGAAAAGTAATCGACACCAGTTCCGAAAGAAATTCCTTCGTGCTCAGGAATCTTGGACGAAAGAATGTACAGCAAATCAGGAACCTGGAACAGGAGTTGAGAAACCTGTTGATGAGATTGCTAATCCAAATATTCAAGCGGAGATTGCAAATATGTATGAATGTCTTTGTAAGTTTTACACTAGATTAACTTTTTCTCACGTTGATTGTAGAGAATTCGAAACTGTTTATGTGCTCAAATAAAACAAATTATTAAGGTCCAGAAGACGAAGACTACAATGGTTTCACAGATCAAGGAGTCATGAATCCACCTTGTTGCTATAAAAAAGGAGAGTCACAAGGCAAGAAAACTCACGGTTCGAATTCTGAGGAAGGAGACGAAGAGGATCACACGCATGACGAGCCGACAGTACCACATGAACTTGGAGAAGGTGTTTTGGCATTTGAGCGAAGACAAACCGCAGATGGAACGGGATACGACAAGACTGAAAAGCAAAAGAAGCCAAAACTTCCTGCTTCGAAATCAAAATTTGCAGAAGGATCGGGTCTTAAGAAGAAAGGAACAGATCTGGTTATGACAGACAAGCCTGGGACTGGAGGAAATAAAAATAAGAAATTGAAAGCAGCCCACTCTGTAGTCAAGTCAGAAGAGGATAATATCGAGAAAGAACCTTCTTTACCAATAACTGTGAATCTAGAAGAACTTCCCCCACCACCACTCGAAACTGTTGAGGAAGAAACTAAACCGGAAGAGCCAGAAAACCCACTAACAGAAAAGGAAGCTACGAGGATGAAACGGTGTGGAGTTGTTGGAGAGATTTTGAAGTGTTATGCGGAACTTTTTATGCAAACGATACCTGTTCGGGAAGAGCTGTTGGAGATGGTTAAGAAAAATCAGTTGGAGACAAAAGGGCCAAAGAAACGTAAGCGAGTTACGGATTTAGAGGTGTTTACTTATAAATTGAAACCTTAAAATTTATTGCTATATTTTTGTCATTTAGTTGTGCTGACAAAAACTGGAGTGGGTAAATACTGTGAAAAGCTGTTTCATATGGATAAAAAGAAGAAGACAAAGGAAGCAATCGTGGCAGAGAAATTATTGAAATAGGGCCTTTGAGTACTTTTGTCTTCAACCTACTGAAGAATCTTCGGATATAATTGAAGAAGACAATGGGGAAAAAGTTACCCTCTTCCTTCATTAAAGCATCAAACACAAGTTTATATATACTAGAAGTAACTTTTATAGGTTAAAAACAAGGCCATAATAAGGCATGCGTTTAAGAATAAAAGTAATTTCCGAAAAATATTCATCTTTGGTTCATTTAATTCATCATCAGTCAAGGAAATAAATAACAAAATTAAAAAGGTCTAGATATTCATTCAGGTACGTATTCAAATATCACTGGGAGTGTCAGGTCTCATTAATGTTTTCAAAATCGTGTCTAATTTGAGATCAAGCTCATTCATCTTCTTATCCATTTGCTGCACGGTAAATTCCAGTCTTTTCAATCGCTCCGCATCACTCACTATAGGTTCTTCTTTTACAAACATTTGCTGCGCCACAAAAGAAGCAGTAGATCCTTTTCGGAAATTCCCATAATTTCTCTGCCGAAACCCAGAGTTTTCTCTGTTTCCTGTGCATTTTCGAACTAATCTCCCAAATGGTTTTGAGAGAAACCAATGTTTGATAGAGGTTTTGGATTCGGTGGTAAGAATCTTATTTGAAGGGTCATTAGGACGAGTTGTTAGCTTACAACTAAAAATATATCGACAATAGATTACATGATTATTTTTTGACATTCATAATCCATATAACTTTTAGGGGTATGATGAAATCGGGTTACCACCGTACCTTTTGAGTTCAACAGGAGTACAGAGAAAATTGAGGCAACAAAGAAAGTTATTGGATGGTTTGCTGGGTTTTGCAATCACCACATTTTCACGAAGAAATTTTTTAACTATAGATGGAATACATGCTGTGGCTTCAAAAAAGGATTTTTCCAAATATGCGATATACCGTATTCTTCGCTTGATTACGTATATTTCAGCATTCTTTCGAATACCCTATTTATAGTACGGAATATAGTTTATGGAAATTACTTTCATGTAATCATATCCATTTAATTGATATGACAGGTTAGGTTGTGTTAATAAACGAAGTCTCACCTGGATATCATTGACAGCAAGACCAACCAGCAGGTTCATAAGCACCAACGTTATAAACACAATGAACGTCACATACCACACGTGTCTTGAAAACCTATGGTGCAGTGAATATTTTATGGAGTCATTTTTGGCAGCTGTGTCAACACTTGCGTCCTCCCCATCTTCTACATCATGAAACAAGCCATCGTAATTTAACTCGCCAATCATCATTGTCAAAACTTGAATCATTGACAGTGGCAAGTCACGGAGCCGAGGTTTCTACAGAAAATTGGTCATTCAATTTGGGTTATTGGCGAAGGTTTTTGCATACATTATCAGAATTATCTTCTTTGTTTAATAACATGCTATTAAATTATTATTACCGCAGGAAATAGAATGCTGAATGACATGGCAAACCCAATCAGAAGACAGGAGTACATTATAAGTGACCAGCAAAAGTTTACAGAGATCTGTTGATGAATATTAAAAGGTAGCATATAATTTATGTGTGTATCATAGAATTGATACTGTAAATATTCTTGACAAATGTGATAGAAATGCACCTTAACGAACATTTCCACATAAATTGCAACTTGCGGTAGACGACCAATTTGTACAAACACTTGACACCATGAGACTGTTACACCAAACTAGTAGAGCAAAATGGAAAGTATTGGATAAATTATTGAACAAAATTTTTACTGCCAAAATATTTTGGTTAAGATGATCATCTGAATGAACTTACTGCTGCAACAGGGTACAAATATGAGTACAATGGAGAGTTGTGATCCCAGGCAATTATCACAGTATAAATTACCGAACCATATCCAACTAGTTGAAAGTAATTGAAAATATCTTTCAGGTACTCTTTCAGGTCATACACTGCATGTTGTACTTCTTTGAGAAAGACCATTAATGTGCATGTTGTGACAAATACAGATAGAATCTTGCTGAGGATTCCGATTTCACACAACGCATCTGTATAAAAGACAGAATAACGATTTTCTTTAAAACCTTTCTACATTCTTTAACTAACAGCTTATTGAATGCCTGAAACATACCGGGATTTATTATATCTGAAGCATTAAAATTATGACTCGGAAGTTTCGATTCTATTTTATCCAAGCCCTGCTGAAGCTTCAGGTACAAGTCGTAGGGGCAGTCCAAGAAAATTGTGACACAAATGAACAAAGAGTATGCAAAG